>JAZGTK010010083.1:0-16681 GCA_036877625.1 Ambastaia sidthimunki | reverse complement strand
TGAACTGAACTGAGTGGTAGAGTTTGTGCCATTTGGTGGCAGTTCTTCTGAAACTTCACTGGCACAGTCTAAACGCTTGTTTAGCAGTTTTCAAACAAAATTTTCCTCATAACAGTAGATGTAAGAAGTTTACATACATAATAAATCAAGCAAGTCTTTGTTCATTCTTCATCTTGTTAACAGGGGAGCTGGTCAGACCAGGAGATAAGAAATGTGTGCTGAACGAGGGGATGCCTGTGCATCGCCGACCATTTGAGAAAGGCAGACTCATCATTCTTTTCAACGTAAGTACAAAGTTGATTTTGAGTGTTAATTTCAAACAAGTCATCAAACGCTGCTGATAGTTTCACATTAAAAGATCCTGCAGTAAAGCTGGGCAATTCTTTTACTGTATGTTAGAGCTGGATGATATTGAAGGAAAATACAATATGTAAAAACTTGCTAAATAAATGCTATAGATTTTTAAAGTCATTTTAAATGATATTAAACATTTATTTAACATTTTGCATTCTTTCCGGGAAAAGAAAGCATCACTACAACAGCAGCCTTACACCCCTTTTAAATTACAAAATATGCACATTCGCAATATTTCGACAATTTTAATATATTGTGCAGCTCTACTGTATGTTCAGAATGATTTTGTTGATAAATAACAAAAGATTCTGCACAACTGTATATATGATTGTTTTAGTTGGTTGTTTATTTGTTGTAATTTGGTTTGTAAAGGAGTATGATGCAAGACCATTTTTCTCATATGTACATACACCAGGCTGCTCCAGCTTTACGGTCTCACTCAAAACGTTTTAAATATCATACGCTGGCTGTTTCTATAGGTCGTCTTCCCTGAGGAGAACTTCCTCCCGCTGAACAAACTGAAGGAGTTAGAGACGTACTTACCTGACAAACAGGCAAACACTGAGCCAGACAGCATGGATGACGACCTTTATATCTATGCTGACCTTGAAGACTGTGACGTGACTCATGAGGGCCGTCATTACCACAGTATAGAGGAGGAAGACTTCTACTCCACTGGAGGTGTTCAGTGTCAAACATCATGAAGGTTCTTCTTCCTTTCCAACTCTGCTACAACACAAGAAGATGGACCAGCAGGAAAAAATGTCATTACCTCTCAGATACTTTGTGCCTAGAATAAGACCTCTTGGTGCCGAGCTCTTATAACTACGTTTACATGGACACTTTTTTTCTGAACGAAATCCTTCCAGGGGTGCATTGGGCATTGATCACAATCTCTGCATTTATGTGCACCAAGAATGCTTCTGATTAGATCTTCTGATTAGATCTTCTGACATGGTCACGATTATCAAGCATGACAGCTGTGTCATATTAACCTGTTAGCCAACCGTCTGTTGGTGACATTTTTTACTTGGTCCCAACGGTTTATCAAAGGGTTGCACCTTCTCTTTTCTTCAAAAACTTGGTTACATGGCATCTTTTTATTTCGACTCAACTATTAGTCTGAAAGCAGATTATTAGGGTCCATGTAAACGCAGCTATTTTTGGAGAAATAATCTCAATCCATATTTAGAGCAATTAAGTTTGTAAAACAAACTAAGCGGATCTATAAAATGACATTAAATGACCCAAAAAGATTTACTTACCATCATGTTGTTCCAAATACAACAACTTTGTGAATGCAGAAAATTGTGTTTTGAGTTTGAGTAAATGTCAGAATTGTGTTTGTTTTTGCGTGAACTGTACTTTTAAACAGTTGTGGGACTGATGTCAGTGTTTTAATTGAAGAGTTTATGGAAATGTATGTAGCAATTAAGAAAGGAATTCAGCTGTCAAGAACGTTGTGCCAGAAATCTCAGAAACTTATTCTTCTGAGATTAATTTATTTATTGAACATAAAATTCTTATCAACATTTCAGCCTTTGTAGCATTTAGTTTATTAAATAATTGTGGGTATATTTAAGATCATTTGTTGTTACCAGTTGCTAAATTTTTGTCAAATTTTACTTAGCAATAGGTCTAAATTTCTAAAGAACGTTCTGAAGAAAACGTCATGGAGTTAAAATATTGGCAGACTGTCATTGCTTATAGCCTTATTTGTAGAAAGTGGTGTTTAATTTAGTTACTGCTGTTAACCCATCTGTACTTTGTTTATAGCCTATTTACTGGCTGAATACCAACACTTTGTTACAATTTAATCATGACTGAAACATAATTGCCAAGGATTGTAAAAGCTTTCTCGTTTTGCTTTTGTCAGCCATTAATCCTATTTAGTAACTTACCTTAGATAAGATTAATTGAATGGCACAGCAAAATTTTAGACAAAATATGCTAATTTAATATATCTAAAATGCAAGCCAGCTTATGCTGAAAATGCATAATTCGTTGTAGAAGATTCAAGGTCTTACATCACCTTGGTAGAATAGCTAAAACTTGCATCTCATGTCAACTTTGTCAACCTGTCAACCTGTGTGTATTTTCAAGGACCTATTTGGAGGCAAATGCACTTTTATTCTTGTTATTGTTGTTTTGTTTTGCCAACAGAAATCGTTTGTCTTAAAAATCATTTGAAAAAGATTTAACCTGAATTTTGACCAATAACTTTGCATTTGTAGTTCTATTTATAAATTAAATGTTATTCAGTAACATTATTTAGTGTGTATGTGTATTTTGGGGGTCTGGGGCTATATATGGATTATGGTAGTCAATTCTACACCAGCAGTCAAAATTTTGAGATAAATGTCTTAAGAAGATGGTTCTTTATTGGACGATTACTGCAAAAATCAAGCAGTCAACACATAATCATGTTATGATGCAATCTTTTTTAAAAGATTGTCATGGATTATTCATGCTTGGAATTTAATGGAACCGCAGCAATATTAGCACATAATTTACCAACACTGTAGGATACTAAGTTTTACACTGTAAAGCAATCTTATACCAATATTCAAAGAACTCTGAATACCCTTGATAAAAATAATCTGTCATTTTCTGAATATAAATCACACCGATAACTGTCCAGTATTTCAATAACTGCATAATGTGTTCACTTGCATGCAGTACAAGTAGCACAATGTGCTTTGGTCAAGTGTTAAAACACACTAAACCGATATACTCAAAACAATATTGTTCCACATGAATTCTAAACATATCAGAATTCTAAATGTACACAAGTACAAATATGCGAGAAAAAATCCTCAACGAGTCTTAATACAATGTGTGTCCAAGACGTGCAAAATCACATTGAGCAAATACACACTTAAAAGTTGCCGTTGGTCAAAATGGTCAAAGAAATGGCACACAACCACGTTTAAGAATGGTCAGCAAAAAAAGCAGAACATTTACCACACTAGTTTTGACAGGGCTAGATCTTGCATGCATGTATCATCACAGACAATACTACAAGCCCTTAATAATAGCAATAAACCAGCACATTCATGCAGTTTCAGTGAGACTTAAACGTTAGCAATGTTATAAATGTTGAAGAGGTCTTGCATCTATTTCCTGTTACCATTTTTAAACGCTTGAGAATCTCTTGGTACGGGGGCAAAGTTTCAATTAAATGATGACTGTGACTTTTTGTTTAAAATAAAGATCACATTATTAAAGCTTTGATTAATTAATTAAGATTAATTAATTTCTTAGCAGGCATATAAACGCAGAGACAAGTGTATGTAGGGATACCACAAAACCAGAACACAGAAACAGGACAAGTGTACAGAGTCTGTGTTATGAAGCAGAACTCAGGGCTTCCAGAGTTTAAGCAGACCATCTTCACTGTATGTGGCGATGAGATTTTGATGGGGGTGGTGCGTTATGCCAATCACATCCTTTTCATGTACCTGTGTCACAAACAAACATGTATTTATTATTCAAAGTATTAATAATGTGAGGGGTTTAATATGAAAAATAAAGACTTTCATTAAAATATAAGGTGTGACATGGAAAATCAAGTCAAATCACTCACAATGAAGCTGTAATTTTGACAAATTATGCATAAAGTGTAAAAATATTTTATAACAATTTAAGTTTTGAAATAAGCCTTAAGATCACAGACCCTGCAATTTTATTACATTTTATTTATTTTACGTTTCAAATCTCATTCCCACCACAAAATGTTATAAAAAAATACATTGTTTCAAATGTGGTGGAAATTTCATTTCTTGGTTCAGTAAAAACACTTTCCAACTTCTTCCAACTGTGAGCCAATCAAACTTCACGCAACTAAAACTGAACAGCTAAAAGTTTGGTGCTGGAGCCCGTGAGTGTAGCACGTGCTGTGGGGGCGGACGGTACCGTGAGGGTTCTCTCCAGCTTGCCAGTGATTGTACTGAAGCAGTACAGAACATAGTCTTCTCCCACGCAATAAATCCACTCGCCACGTGGAGACAACGTGCAGCAGACAAAGTCTGCCCCCTCCCTCACTCCTGAACAGAAACTCCTCATCACCTACAAGAAAGAAAGAGGGGGCGGAGAGCGGGTTAAAGAAACGCTCGCGAGCCAAAAAACTTGTGACTGAGTCATCAGGAAACGAGGGCGTGAGGCAGCTGAACACAGCAGACAAAATACACCATCAGACGGCTTGAATATGTTTAAAGGGCTTAGCTTATATGTTTAGCTAAGCTATCGGCACACATTAGAGGCTTCAGCAAAGACAATGATAGTAATTAATAAGCTGGTAATTATTGATACGTCTTACTATCAGCACCAAGTAACAAACGACGAGTCATGGCTATGATGTAAACTAAAGCCCACTGGGTGTTTAAAAAGGGGAGGAGCCATTCAACACGCATGCCCCACCCACCAGAAATATGGTTACACAAGAAAACTGTTTTTTTGCCAGGGCAAAAATAAAAACAGTTACTGTAATTTTTATCGTAATGTGGGTATAATAGTCATTGGACATAATTCATATTTTTCTGTATGTCAGTGTTGTTCTTACCTGGCCGTGTATGTTTGTAACAACCACCGTGTTGGTCCTGTTACACACCACAAAATGTTCAGGAGTTTTGGGGATTAGCACAACGCTGTTCACGGTGATGTCTGTACCCTCAGGAATGTCGGGGGTTTTTATTGTCTGGGTGCAGTCCAGTGACTTCACGCTCCATATCTGATAAAAAGGACGTTAGGAGACGTGATCCACAGGAAACGCAAACGTATCGTGCGGCTGGCTTCAGTGTAAACACCCACCTTTACCGTCCCATCGGCTGAGGCGCTGATGACGTGTTGGCCATCATGTGAAAAGATGACGTCATTAATATGAGCCGTGTGGCCGTGAAACTCCTTCAGCATTTTGCCTGATTTCAAGCCATGAAGTCTGATCAAACGAATCCAGGAATTAGGAATTAAACCGATGACAGCGTTAGTTCACCCAAAAATAAGAAAATGATTTACTGGTCATGCTTCAAATCTTAAAATATAAACACTGCTGTTAGTGTCACTCAATGGTGACGGAGGACTGAGGCTGTAAAACCACATCTTAATCTTTATTGAAGAAACTCATATGGGTAAATAAGCGAGTACATTTTTTAAGTTTGGGTGAACTCTGCATTTAACTACAATCCACACATGCCTCTACATATATTTCAAAAGAAATAAGCTGCAAAGCTTGAGGAAGCAATGAAAACTAAAACAAAACCAAACCAAACATGATTTAAAAATGATTTCATGAATCCATCATCACCATCATCATCACAGAAACAAATTTCTGCGTCATACATCAAGGTCACAGCAGAAGACAGCAAAAAGCACAACCGTTTTCTGCAACTCTCAACGTGATCCTAACGTCTTATAAAGCCTCTGTTTTCCCAGCACATGAAATTCCACCCACATGCACTGACTAGGCACATGAGCCCAGCACATGAGCCCAGCTGCAGTGTTGCTGCAGTCAGGAATGAGAGAGAGAGAGAGAGAGAGGCAGAGGGTCTCGGCATGTGATGGAATATTCCTAATGAAGCTTAACCCGGGCCATTTTCTCCAAAAACTCTGTTTGTCTACATTGGGGAATAAAAACCAACTACAGCATGTATCTCTGGTTAATTAAAAAACCTTTTTTGCTGCACCATCTTGTGTGCCTTTCAAACAAAAAACTAAATATCTAAATGCATTCGCTACAAATGCAACACACCACACAAATTAAATACATTTTAAAGAGATAAAAAACACAACTATAAACACAATCTTCAATACCGGTCTGGCTTGCACGTGTCTGCCTCACGCACTACAGACAGCATAAATCTGATCTATTGCAATGGGGGCGGGGCTAGTGTTTATCAATAAGGAGCCAATAGCAGAGCATCTTGCCGTTTAACCCCTCCCCCTTTTCCCAGCTAAGGAGCTGGAATGACAAAACGTCTGCCTCTGTTAGCCCCTCTTTCCTGCTTGGGAAGCTGAGCACAAAACAGAGACACTTTATCATGCTCTCTCTCTCTCTCTCATATATGCACGTGGCCAATCAGGCTTCTTTCCACCCACATAGGAGCATAAAATTGACACCCAGCCTTAGAACAACTGCAGTCAGGACTGACAGAGAGAGAGAGAGTGAGAGAGAGCGAGAGTCTGAGCATGTGATGGAATATTCCTAATGATGCTTCGCACCCAGACCACGATTTCAAATTTCCTCCTCCACCTTCACAGTCGACAAAACAGTCACAGAAAACATTTCACTGAGGCGTCCTGCTGTTTGTAATAAGACCAGCGCTCAGCTGCTCTGTTTTAAGGACTTTGTGAATATTAAAGCAATTAACTTAAAACAAGTTAATGCACCTGCAAAACAAATATCTGAAGCTCAAACGTCTGTCAATAAATGAAAATGCAGTAGCACAAATCACAGGAGCTCACATAGAAAAGCGGTAGAGAAAGCAGATCAATCTCAGACGTGAGGATGAGACAGAGCAGGAAGCCGTGCAGTGCAATTACACCTCACAAAATAAGCGTTTAATATTGAAACGTATTAGTATGACAGACCTGATGATCTGGTCAAAGGAAGCACTTAGTATCTGACTGCTGTCTTTGCTGAAGGTGACGCATGTGACGGCTTTGCTGTGAGCTCGCTCGAACCTGCGCAGACACTGTCCGTTCAAAATCCTCCAAACCTGGAAGGACATAGAAATGATATCACATTATATCAGACCGAAGAGATGTGGTTAAAACTCTTTTTAACTAATCTGATTGCCTGCGCTAAGATCTGTCTGGTCATACCACCAGATCTCTCTTTTCAGAAGGTCATATTGTGCGTGCAGCTCAGTTTCAGCGTGTTAATGAAGATCTGCAGTCACAACTGTAATCAGATGCAGTGAGATTAAAAGGCTAAATATCTCAGTGATTAGAGGGATTTAATTAAGGTTTGCTTTCAGACCTACTGCCCCCTGAGGACGAGGTCTCTTACAGTGTCTTTGAAATGCTTCAGGGCTACTATAAGAAGCAGCAGTTGTTTCTTTCATGAAAAATCAAAATGATGCATTTGTAATAGACAAATATTAAGACATTGCTGGAATCAATAATGTGTTTCTCATATGAAACTCTTCAAGCACTTCGTCGGAAATGTCAACATAGTTCCTATAGGGTGAGACTGGGCCACACCTGTATCTTTCCATCCTGAGCTCCAGAGGCGACCATGTCTGATTCGTGACTCACTGCCAGACACAGAACAGCCTCATCCATCATCATGAAGTTATCTTGAGCTTGGTACTTCAGATCCTGCTCACACAAGCAACAACCACAGAGACCATCACATAAAAGATTCAACCCCACAAGTGTGTTAGGTGTCACCTTTTAAAACTTATTGGAATTGACCAGAAACTGACCCAGTGTATTTTTCAGTAAAAAAAATGTTAACACAAACATGATGAGGTCCACCGACAATACTGGTTTATTCAGGCTGTGAGGGAACATCACCTTATCCCTAATAGAAAGAGGAACTACGGCCACAACATATTCCAAACAGCCTCATACTGTATATTTCATACTGTACGCTCACATTCATTAGTGCTGGTGGAAGACCATGAGAACAGGGCAAGAATTATTTTTGGCCCCAACACGCCTTGACCCAACCTGGTTGACGTCACAGAATGTTGGGGTGACCCATATTCTGTTCCGTTGGGGTTTAGAAATTAAGACACTCCTGACAGAAAAATTTAACTAAATGTGAAACGTATGTTCTGGCCCCCACAAATTAGGCCTGGGATGGGACACGTATGTTATCTTATCTCCGTGTGTCAAAATCATTATGTTCTTGAGCTACGAGGTCAAGACAATCAGACTTTATACCGAGAACAGTACAGACTCTCTGGTTTATTTCTATTTGTTTGTATTATTTGCAACAGTAAACAGTTGTTTGTGTTTGTATGAGTCTTTTATTTGCAACAGAAAATGTAAAAAGCATCTGCTTAAATTCTTAAATGTAAATGCAGAACATGCAAATGAGTCTGTAGTTTATTTAGTCTTAAATTAGCAGAAGAAATACTGATCTACAAAGACGTGGGAAAGGCTTATTGTCTTAAACTACTGTGTGTAATACTGTATGTAAAGATTACAAGCAGCAAGAAAATCTAGAAAAAGCTGCCATAAAAGAAGAATAAAAATGGACAGTGACTTGTGTGTTTGTAACTGAAATATTAATCCAAAGTTACATGTTCCTCTTTCTCTGATGTCTCGCTACAGAAAAGCAGTTTCTTGTTGAGCATTATTTACTCACCTTCCGAATCTTACCAGTGGTGAAGTTCCAGACCTCAATGAAGCCATCAACAGATCCAGTAATCAAGTACTGTCCATCAGGGGAGAACCGAGCACACTCTACATGAGACTTTGGCCCAAACTGTATCACACATGCACAAACAGAAATGCAAAACCCTGATTACAGGTGTCCTTCCTCAACTTTAAATACTTGAGGATGCTCAGGGTCACCTAGATGTCAGCTTTGCCCTGAGTCACTATTTACCCTGAAACATGCAAGCGTGTTGACATTAATCCAAAAGTACAGTGTCACAGTGGGACCTGAAGGAACCCTCAGGTCACAAAAGCAATTAAATGTCCATATGCTGTGTGAGTTATGTAGAACAACCTGACAGGATCACAACTTGCTCCTAATGCAGATGGACTTACTGCAGTATCCATCACTACTTACTGAAGTACAACATTCATACCACATTCTTCAAACTGTCAGGATAATCATTCAAAGTGTTTTCACAGCTAAACAGACTAGTTAATACAGATCATTAACGATAATGTATTGTATCTTTATTATAGATCATCATTGACTAGTTCAGTAAGCTTTTACCACATTCAACATTCATCACATTAAAATACAAAACGAAATTGTGATTTTATATATGCATCTAGAATTCTGGACTTCACAGAACATCAAAACTTCTAAACAGAGATTGCATGAGATTACAGTTTTGTGTTCACTGAACCTTGATGAGGCGGCTCAGCTGAGTTGGAAAACGTTCTTCTTCCATGTCCTTCAGGGCACCTTTGCCACGGAACAGTTCCAGCGACATACCCGGAGGTAAAAGTCCCTGGTGTTGCTGCCACTTCAGAGACTAGAGGGTAAAGACAGAGAAAGACAGATGAACTGAGATCAACTCTTTTGTTTCCTGACATACTACAACAGAATTTGTTCTGGTGGAGCAGAGGCTGTATAGTTGGAAAAGAGAAAGCTGGGTAATATTGGTTTAATTAAGTGGATCTCTGCTGTGGGCTGTTGTGGCCTAATGGTTAGAAAGTCAGACATGTAACCCAAAGGTTGCAGGCTTGATTCCCAATGTTGGCAGATAACAACTAAGGTGCCCTTGACCAAGGCATGTTTCCACCAGCTGCTCTGTGGGTGCGCTGCAGTAATAGCTGCCCACTGCTCCGGATGTGAGTGAGTTTATGGTTTGCAGTGTGCGTTCACTAGTCACTGGTATGGGTTAAATCCAGAGGTCACATTTCAAGTATGGGTTAATTTACTTGACAAATATGTCACTTGCCAATAACCGTTTCGATTTTAAGCCGCCCCACCCCAATAAGATCCTATAAAATATACTTACCAGCATTGCTAATGAGCCAAACTGCCTTAGTGCTTTGGTCTCTTGTAATCTGTATAGAGCTCCCTCACATATACGACCCTGTTCAGAGCAAACACAGAAACAACACACAGATATAAACAACATTTCTAATCATCTCTGTAAATGTAAAGATCGTTACTTTTAAAGTGCTGAACTTCTACAAAAGCAACAGGTTAGACAGGAATAAAATAGGGGGTAAAATGACTAATCTAAGATGACCAGTCAAAACAAACCTGGCCCAGAAGAGCCATAAGACGAGAGGGCGGCACCAAACACACTTCTCCTGCAAAGGCTTGTGCGATAGCCAGTCTGCGCTTCTCTTTGCCACTGCCCGCTGGATATGCCTAAAATATCACAAACACCAGCTTAATTATGTGTATAATTGATGCACAAACATCTTACACATCTAATGATATTACAGTCCACCCAATACACTCCAACCAATTACTGCAACAATACAAATGCAACATCAACTGTAGAAATGACTTCACATACATTCACATACACTCATAATCTCACCAGATGACATCACGGGTGTTTACATCACAACATCAGCCCGAGACAATTACCTCCTGTGAGTCAAAGAAAGGTTTGGTGAGGAGAGCCTCCATGTGCGAGTAGCGATCGGGCTGCGTGTGCTTCAACATGATCATGGGATCCGTTTGCTTCAGTAAACACTGAGCCGCTCCAAGTTCCCTCAACTCAATGAGCTCCAGTACAATCTACACACACAGCCACAGAACCAGCTCAGTTTAACAAAGCAGATGCACACAGATCAACCTAAACATCACTTTACAAACCACAGACAGTTTTCCTATAAAACCTGACTTGCTTTTCTTTGCTTTGTCTAACAGCAAGCTTAATGCAGAACTATAAATAATGCACTAAAATTAAATCACCTAAGACTGTATGTAGCTGATAAGTGTGTGAGGGCGTTAAAGTCTATAGCTCTGCAACATTATGTACCTGTTCGTAGAGATCAATGAGCAGTTTGTCGGGAAGTTTCAGATACTGGATTGCAAGCAACACTATGTCCCAGTTGCCGTCGTTGATGTCGGCAATGAAGCTGTCGATGCTGTCGACAGTGTGCAGCGACACGGTCGTCTCCTCCTGCAGCATCGCCAGCGTGCGGTGCAGATTATTCTCCTTCAGATACTGCATGATCAGCCGAATTACACTGCAATAACAACACAGCACAATCTTACAGGTTAACGCTCTGTTTGTGTCTTTATTTTCTGTGTGTATGTAACAATATACAGACATTTATTGTTTTAATAGTTTCAGGGTTGCAGGATAAGAATAAACTTCCTATGCCGAGGACCAGCTGGAGATCTTAATAATTAAATTCTTCACAAACTTTGCATTGCACAGCAAACGATGACTGAACGCATCGATAGTTGCTCGCTGTCAATATTTACACGCGAACTGTAAAATAATGAAATCACGGCATTTTATTGACGGCATACTGCACGCATAGCACAACAGACAGGTTGCAACCACATGCATCATAAACGAAAAATTTGTAACAATTTATTGCACGAGTATTTCATTGCATTACCTCGAATTAAGAGCTTATTTAAGATTTGCATTCACTCAGGAGTGAATCACGGTTCACTTACTCTGCGGATTCCACCTCAAGATCCATGATGATGCGAAGCTGCAGCTGAAAGCACCGTTTGGATACAATGTGGACACATCCACCAGCGCTGCTTGTGTTTGTATCGAGCCACGTGAACAGCTTGTGGCCGTGACCGCCCAATACACGTGCTGTTGTATTTATTGCTCAGACGTCTGAATGCACGGCAACCTCACAATTTGTTGCGGATCTCTGAGGGCGGATTAATGACGCGAGTTATTAGAAAAACCCGCAACGGTGCCATCAGGTGCCGAGATACTGCGTGGGGAGCCGATGCACCAAAGCTTTAAAGTTAATGCATTAATGCATTGCATAGAAAATGCAATTGCTGTGGTTCAATCAGTCGGCTCTGGGGGATGCAATATGCAGTTGCATTGATACGCATCCTAACAGCTTTCCGTGTCTTTTCATATTGGCATGCAATCGACAGGAATGTCGAAAGGCTTTGTAGGCAAACACTGGAGATGATGTTATTGAATTAAACTCCCTCTATAAACTGAGATGAGATCTTGTAGCGTTTGAAACGCGTGTGTATCAGGTGTGGCGGTGGGTTTGGGAAACATGGTCGTGTAGCCCCCGTCTGGTCGCTTTATGCAGTTGAATTTTTTCATGACTACCTAGATATAGAGGCACGTGTGTTTATAGTTTAATATAAATGATGGTCATTAATATCAAATACATTGTCCAATGTAATTTAAAGGCACGTTTTTAAATCAGAATAAAGTCTCTTACAGTTTAGCGTCCTTAGTTTGTAGTGTTGGCATAGTATTCGAGAAATCAATGTTTTACTAAGAACTGAAGTTTCAATCCTTAAATCATGTTTTTTAAACTTTGTGGTGGTATGTTAATAGATTTCTTAATTTTGGCATAAACTTCTCACTGGCAGCATTATTTAAAATGTAAAAATAGTATTTTAGATAAAGACCTGCAGACATTAATACAGAAAAGGCAAGAACATTTTTTTAATTTGAACCATTTTAGAATGTTTAAACCACTTCTTTAATCTGTAAAGGCCAAATTACCCATTTATACACCTGTTAATTTTTTTTAAACAAGTAATAATGCTTAATAGTGATACCTGCTTTTATACTAAACCCCAACATTAACCAATAATCTTTAAGTGCTGTAATGTCTTTAATTTAAAGCAAAAACTTGAGCTCAACACAAGTGCTAAGTTATGCAACTATGAAGCCATGACCTCTAAATCCTTTATAAAGTCAGCAACCCAGCCAATGCGTTTTTTAAATAGAATTTATGGCCAACATATTCTAACCACCTCATACAACTCAAACGATCCACCTTACAGGTTAATAAAAGTACCAAGACAACAAGTAGAATGTTCATCAAAACCACTGAAGTTTATTTGTGAGGTTCATGTTTCACTTCTGGCTAGACTCTGACTTTGATGTGGAGGCTCTCAGAGAAGAGAGACGGCGTCTCTTGGCAATCTGTTCTTGACGTTTCTCTTTGGCCTCCTGTGAAACAAAAAGAGCAAAGAACATAAGATCTTCATCCACAGTTCTAAACATCTTCCATGAGCAGAGTTCAAACTCTAACACCAATCGGGCTTCCACTAAAGACACAAACCTTCATCCTCTTGGCCAGCAGCTTGGCGTACTCTGAGGCCTCCTCCTTGTTCTTCTGTGTGCGCTGTCTCTTGAGGGCGATGCGTCTGCGTTTGTGCTGCAGCACACGGGGGGTAACCAGACGCTGAATCTTAGGGGCTTTAGTCCTGGGCTTCTTTCCTGTCAGAACCAGCATTAGCACAGTGTTCATTTCACACTCAAAATCCTTGTTTAAAGCTTATGAACTAGTGTAGACAGGCTATTTATACCTTAAATAAGGCATACATAATTGCAGCTATAAAGTCCAAGTAGCAACACATGGCCACCACCTTGGTAGCTCAACAAATCAAGTGTGTAGTTTCCCAACTTGAAAGTCTTTGATAAGCACAAATCAAGGCATTAAAAATTGTTAACGTTCTGCCTAAATTCTGATTATGCAAGTCTCAAAACTAAACTCTAAAATAAAGTATTTTCAATCATGGATACATTAAGCCTCAGTGACAATACGGCTCCACAAACCATCGTTCACTAATACACAGTGCATTGCAAAAAGTTTGACAGAGCAATGCAGTACAACCAGCAACTGACAATAAGCAGGTTGTTATCCGATAGCAGCTCCACTGTTGCTGTGGCACTCACTGTCCCCCCTTAAAGACTACTGACCAGCCAAGAAGGGTCTACTGGAGTGCCGCATAAACTAAACTTCCTACAAAACACCACTAAATATTTTGTCGATCATTCAAAGTATCTGTAAAGCAAACCTTCTTTAGTGAGGGGTCTCCTGACCACATACTGTCTGACATCATCCTCCTTGGACAGGTTGAAAAGCTTGCGGATCCTGCTAGCTCTCTTTGGTCCCAGGCGGCGAGGGACGGTGCTATCAGTCAATCCAGGGATGTCCTTCTCACCTGAAGGGAAGAAAGAGCAAAAATTGATTTGTCAATTAAATGGCAAGTAAACAAACAGCATCCACATTTCATTCATTAGGAAAGAGGAAACATCACAACCAGCCATGGTCTAAAGGTGGTATCAATTTACACCAGGAGGGCCACAACCTTCAGAAGTTTAACTCCAAACCTACTCAAACACCTGAACTAGCTAATCAGGGCCTTCAGAAATACTTCTTAAGCTATCCATAATCAGACTTTGCCCACCTTGAGCTAGAGGGTCTGGCTAACTATCAGCATGTCACCACACCAGTGCCCATTCACTAATATCATACAAAGTTTTGACAGAGCAATGCAGTACAACCAGCAACTGAGAATAAGCAGGTTGTTATCCGATAGCAGCTCCACTGTTTCTATGGCACCACACTGTCCCCCCTTTGAGGCTACTATCAACCGGAAAGGGTCTACTTGTGTGCCCCACAATTCCACATAACCGGGATAACATCAAATTCAGTTAACCAGTTACACTCACCCTTCCTGACAATGACCAAGTTGAGAACACTGAGGTTGGCGTCGACGATGCAGCCTCTGACCGACTTGCGCTTGCGTTCACCAGTACGGCGAGGGCGGTAACAAGAGTGACCCTTGCTGAGGAGAAGACGCACACGGCCGTGGGTCAGAACACCCTGTTTCATGGGGAAGCCCTGCTTATCATTGCCTCCACTGATGCGCACAACATAGCCCTACAGAAGAGACAACATCCATCAGGTCATGCCGATACTATTAGTTTGATGACATATTTAACATCATGAACTGCATCATAGCACATATAGCTTTAGCTAACCAACAAACAACCATAAGGTCAACAAATCATTGGTTTTCACTTTAGAAACACCGATTTAAAGGGGTCATGGGTAAAATTGTTTTAAAGATCTGAATCATTAGAGAAACACAACTTGACAGCTACAGTTAAGGACTTACCTTCCACTCATCACCCAGAGAGTCTGCAGACACCTCTGTGGCCATTCGCTTCTCATAGAAGACCCTCAGCTTACGCTCATCATCCACTTCTATGAGCTTTTGGCAGCCAGTGGCGGGGAACGAGATATTGAGCTGGGAAAGAAAAACTTCTTACAAATCTGGTTTTGTAACACCTTAACTGTTATATAAACACACATGAAAAAGTTTTGTGGTCTCGGTCTAACACGATCCCATTAGCTAAGCAACTGCTAACGTTGTAATGGATATTAGCATATCAGTCGTTACCAAAGTACTTTAGTGTATTTAACATTGCAAACAAATGCATAATAATAGATTTGCATAATTAACTGGCTAATTCCGTTACTTGCGACAATTTAAAACTAATGTAATGCATTCATGATGTCTATACCGGGCGCTGCCATGTTGCTGCACATACGCGGCACCCCACAAAATCAACGTCCATCCATCATATTAACTGTCCTTAACTCAACAAACTACATATCATCGGATTCTATTAAAGCTTTAAAATGAAATTCATCGGATATTTCGATGACTTTGTGAACACCAGAACCAAACATTCACTTTTTCGACCGGCCTACCTTCATTATGGAGGACTTTCTCGCTTGGAGTCCACCACGGAAAAGAGACCGGATATCCGCCTCCAACTCTCACATACACCTTCAACTTCTCGCGAGAACACGTGGTGGTTCTTTCAAACAGCTACAAACTGCAAATGTAAACCAAAAATGTTAAGCATTATAAATATAGACAAATATTCATTGCAAACTATAGCATATAGATGCATATTTCTGTTTGTCTACCTATAAATATAAATGCGTATATAAAAACAGGTAAATCTGCATATACATCGATAGATATGTTTGTTTCAATGGCTTGTTACTTTTCACCCCAAATTACTAAACTTGCTTTACATAAGATTTTTATTTATATGTATTTTGTTTTTATAGTGATCCGTGTACGACATTTACGTTAGATTTAGATTTTACTTAATGTAGTTTTAGGGGAAAATAATTTTATATTGGACTATTAATGTTATGAAATCTCTTTAAATAATGACAAATAATATGACATTCCTTTACTAATTATTTGATCTAATTTGGTTTAATATACTGTAGATTTTTCATTCCACTGTTCAAATAGGATGTTATCACCCAATGAACCCTTAATGAACCTGATTTATGCTCCATGCAGGACACAAATATATGTCAATTCTGTGCTTCTAAACGCAGCCACACATGATAATACAGTCAAATGACAAAAAAGATCATTTATCTCTTTGTATTAATTAAAACTTGGTTAACCAGCACTGTTGTCCTTTTTGTTTCGCATCGACAATCCTTACTAAGGTTACAACTAATAATCTCTGTGCTGTCGACGCTAGTATTAGTTTATGTTATACAGTCTCAGAACCAAAGATGACGTGTGCAAACAGGACAAGGACAGAAACTCCCACTAGACGGCGCCATGCAGTCTGTAGAGGAGACCTGTGTGTGGTAAGTTCACATCTGGGTTGGTTATCACTGGTTAGTGATGTCACTATACCCTGAGATTTATTATAAAGTAAGAATT
>JAZGTK010010082.1:0-16682 GCA_036877625.1 Ambastaia sidthimunki | reverse complement strand
TTCTATTAATCTGAAATTGGCTTTTTCCTGGCCCTAATTATTGTTATCAGCAAAATGCATTATTGCTCAGTGTCTAATAGATACAATCTTGATTAAATATATTACTGCCAGTGCCTCCTTTGAGTTTTGATGTGCAACCATTTAGATGAATTAATTGTGTGTCTTTTTTTAAAATAGGTTTTCATTTCATAAGGCCAGCCGGAAACAGAAATATAACCCTATAAACCTTTAAAAAAAGTGCTACAAATCTTTGTAAAGTGCAAATAAAAGCGATTGCCATTTTGCCATGCTAGAGTCTAACAAAGAATCATGACAGTTCAATTTCCGCTGTTGGTGCCACTGGACACTATATAGTCACTATAAACTAACTACAAATCTAATGATGAGAAACATCAGAGCAGCTGAGACACTTTTAAGCAATGTCAGAAAGCTTTACTGTAGTTCACTGAAGTGATTACTGTGAGTGGCAAAACTGGCAGAAGGTTGCAGTGTGGACACTGAACTCATGCACAGTGTGTTCTGCTGCACTATTGGTGAGATGACTCGGTGGGTTCACATTAGCACTTTTCAGCCGCTTCCTTCATGTCTGACATTCAGACGTCAGTGTGCAAATGAACAGATTGGCTAAACCAGTGCACTCATCACCATCTGATTCGTCAGTGCATGAGAAAACAGTTTTGTAACTCTCATGATGGCTAAGATGCACTGTAACTCCTTAAGCAACATCATGTAAACTTAAAAAGCATACTTATGAGGTAATTGAAGAACAAATCTTTGGGGTGTAAAATACCATGAGAATCTGCTAAGTAGTGATATTTGTATTGTATAGTTTTGTTTAATGTTTACATGTTTTATTGTGTTTTACCCATTTAATGTACTGTAATTCAACAACATGGGGATGTCCCATCTCTACAATACAGTTCCTTGCTCATTAATCCGATTTATCTAAGACACTGAGCATCTGTTTAATTGGGCTGAATTATGTGAATCAAAAAGAATCAAATATTTAGTGTTGTCTGTTGTAGTTTAACTCCTGTAAGTCCTGAAACAATTTCATAAATATTTCTCATTTAATCAGCATGAGAAAAGATTAAAGTAAGCTGACAGACCAGAGGTCAGGATTAATCTGTAGACAAACATCTTTACTTTGAGGTTTAAGCTATAAGCGAGTGTCTGTGTATAAAGAGGTTTACTGCCGATTTTAATGCTTACCTTTGTTCATTTGTTTTTAGTTGTTATAGTGATTTCTACCATTTTAAAAGTCACTGGGGTAAGATGGAAATGTGAGAGGACTGAATACACATTCATTTGCCTTGCTTTTACATGCCTCGATTATGAAGGAGCAAATCCCTTTACATTTTCTGAAGCTTTTTCCACTCAGAAGACTAATGGACTCTGATATAAGGCTCTTGTATTTCCGCCCACTTTGTTGCTGTGTTGATGCCATAGCTCAGGCTATGTTTGCCTTCCTGTCACAAACAACAAGTGTTTTAAAGACTCACTCATTTTTTCTTAATACTGGCTGTATATATGTCATTTTGGACACTGTTCATTAAACTTTCCTACATTTGATAGTTTCTCATTAGTGTCATTGCATGCTCAGAAAAGAATCTTTGAGTATGTTAATATCCTAGTTAATATCCTATTGTGTGTTAAGATCAAACAAGCAAGTTGTGTGAAGATTTGTAAAAGCTTATCTGTTTGATCCATAGAGCTTACTGGTCTAAATATGCTGTTCATTAATTTTTCCTCAAATTAAACATGTCATTTTCAAAGGATATTGAAATAGCTATTTATGTGTAAAAACAAGCTTCTGGGTGTTTTCTGTAAAAGGTGTCTTTCTGTAGTTGGTCTTAGCAGGACCTTGCAACCTTTGTCCTTGCAAATCTGTAAGAAATTCGATTGGCTGTTATTGTACAGGAGTACGTTTCTGGGTTTCTCAAAAAGCTTTTAAGTATACACTATTCACACCTAGGTATATTCATAACTGTTAATAACTAGGTGTATTCTCTGTCTGTGGATGTTTTATTTGATTAAGCCCTTTTTCTGAGACATGTCCCATGTTTTCATGCCAGTCACACTTTTGGATACATGTGAAGTTTTTTTTGAGCAATTAAATGTCTTTATCTGTTAATCGTGACTAACATTAATGAAAAAAGGCTAGTTGTAAACCCGTATATACTTTCCCTACATTTACTATCTATTTTTTTAAAAACAAATTCTGTTTTGTATCTCAAATTCTTCCACCCTCTTCACATTTCTCTCCAATTCAAACATACAGTATATGTAAATTCAATAACTGTAATTTAGAATGCAAAAAAGAGGCATATTTATGTAAGTTTATCAAACAAACCTTAGTGAGTTTCTGAGTCTGTGTAACATTTGTCTGCGTAGTGTATATTGCAGAGACACCAAATCATTGTTTCACGTTTATTTGTGTGGTGCTTTTCACATTACACATCATTTCAAAGTTGTTGTTTTTAAATTACCGTGGTGTCTTTGAACTGTACAATAGGATTACAGTAATTCAAAACCCTTTGCAGTGAACTTGTTTGAGTTGTCTTGACCTGAGGCGCTTGTTTCCAAAAAGACTTCATCTTGACAAGGGTGCTTTAATGTGAGGTCAAAAACCAACCTCTTTGGATTAGGGAAGTAGACTGTTTTAAAAAACAATTAATAGCAAATGATAAATAAACTACAATCTTTTTATAGTCCAAGATCGTGTACCCCTCAATTAAACTCAGCAAACTTTGTTTCCAGCCAGTTATTTTCTTATCTTGTTTCTAAATATTAATGATGATAAGATAGTCCAAGGCAGTTTATTATGTAATAGCTGTTCATCCGAGGCAATTGCTCATTGCATAAAAACACTGACCAGCAGTGAGTTTTTAATGATTTATGCCTTGATCTGCACCTCACCCACTGCATGCGATTTCTGCATTTATCATCACTCAACTACATTAATGGCAACGAGACCTCGTCCCAGCGCAACAGCGGCTTTCACGAATGCAACGCATGAACATTATCTCGAGCAGCACGCTACTTCGGAAGTAGGTCACCGATTAAACGTGTCTTGTCAGCTGTGTGTTCTCCTCTCGTTTCATTTCACTGTTGAACATCGATACTATTATTGCAGCCAGACAACAGGAACCCGATTGCTCGGGGAATGTGATTTTTTTTCGTATTAGGAAAACAGCGGAGTGAGTGGATGACGAGGTAAATGAAGGATTACTAATCTGTTTTATCTTGGTTATGCGCTTCTCTCTCTTGCTCTCTCGGTCTCTGGTGGGAAAATAGCCCGAAACATCGCACGATCCGCAATCGTTGCCATATGCATTGGGTTTGAGGATCGCTTTATAGTTACACTTGCGAAACTGTTGTTTTATCGCGCGCAGGACGCGATCGCGGCGCGCGGGCAACGAGCGAGCGATTGTCACGGTTGGTCGTTTGGTGTCAATTTTAGCTCTGGGATGAATTAGTCGGGTTTGGAGTGGACCGTGCTGGTTCAGTTTCGCAGTTGGGTTGAGGTATGCGGTGGTAGATCTCGTAGGATGATCTGTTTTCAAGTCGGTTTTTAGTGTGTGATACGCCCTACGAGCAGCGCGAGCTCCTCATCATCATCATCATACACCTCCAGCTCGCGCTCGCGCCTTTATTCTGGATCACTGTAATCACATCTGCGCTGTGCATTTCTCAGGTGTTTCTTTCATTTCAAGTCCGTTGAATTCACACCACCCCGTATCTGCAGAGGAAAAAAGACATCTGTTTGTTCATAACAGTGAGCGAGTTGGAGCGAATTTCGATTTACACGGAGATCAGAGCAACTTCTTTCGTCTCCGCGTCGGGTAACGCGTTAAACCGCATTCCCGCTCACAAAAGCGCAGACGGGAAACATGGGTTTCTATTGAACGTGTTCTTTTGACGCCAGATGGCAATCTGGTTATTTGCCAGTAAGTCACGGGCTGATACCTCAGCCCAAAAAACGGAATGGTGGTATAATGGGCATCGGTCCATTTCCCTTCACCCTTTGTTAAACTAGAAAGGAAGCTTTTAATTTTCAACAAAATGTGAACCATGAGCCAACCATTCACCCTTCAGCCAGTTTTCATTGGGGTCTTTGGGTTGTGCCACTCAACTGGATGTGCAGCAGTTATAAGACCCACATACCTACAGATCAATTGTGTCATTCACAGAATTGGGGACTATTTAGTTTTTGAGTGGCACTTTGTTATTTAAGGATTATTTACTTTTTGAATACACACAGGTATAAATTGTGCTAATTGACTCATTTAAAAAAGATCTGTGTGGAAAAGAAGTTGACTTTTAAACAAGAAGTGACTTTTAAACAAAAAGAAAAAGGAAAGTGGAATGACTGGTGTTTGGTTATTTTTGTTCTGAATGTGGGTCAATCAACTTGGCAGAATATATATGTTTTAAATGTTTAGTGGTTTGTTTAACCACATAATCATTTCCTGTCTTTGTTTGGCATGGCTGAATGATTTTAAATGGTAATGAGCAGTGGGACATCTCAGGACGATTGTTACTGAAATGAGAATGCTACAGTTGTCATTTATGGTAAATGCCTTTCTGTGCCCATATTTTGGAGTTTCATTTTGCATAAAATCTTTCTTTCACGGTGGCTGAACTTGCTGTGTAAAGGAGAGCTTTGCCTGTGAGGTTGACTGATGGTAATGATGACCTCTTTTATTTGACAGATGGAGTTTCAAACAGCAGCTGTCAAACTTAATAATCCAAGCAAGCCTGTTACACACATTCATACATTGTCAAAGCAGAGTTTTATAGTAGAAAAATGTGATACTAATAATATTAAAGTGCGAGAAACACAAATCATAGTTAAAAATAGAAATACATAGAACCTTACGAGATGTGCAAATAATACGTTATAGGTCAAAATGCATCAGCCAGAAAGAGGCAAAGACTTTAAATCCATTAATAAGAAGAGCTAGTGATTTTTAGAACAAGTCAATAGGTCAAACCAGTGAGTGTTAAGTTTCATATGGAGCCCAATTAATATAGTATGTCTCTGTGTTTGTCTCTGACCTGCCCTCCGATTAATCAATACGTCCCAGGGCAAACTGTTGGACAAAATATTGAAAAGTGTTAAGTATGATTTAAATGTCCTTCTGAAAGTTTTCCCACTCACGAGTAGATACTGATCGATGTGTTAGAATATAGAACATTTCTTTTGTTCGTTTCTCATCTGACTTTAATTTCTGAGTAAGATAGACACTTTTTGTAGGATTGTGAATACTTTGTCCTTATGGCGCAATTCCATAAAAGCAAATATTGTTTTTTTGCAAATTCTAATCAGGAGAGCAACAGTGTAATATTCTGTGGGAGAAACATTTAGCATAAACTGTTTAACTGAATGGGTTTCTTAGAGAAACATTGTTGTTACTTCCACTTAAATGATGCAGGACATCATTGTAAACAGGAACAGCTGACTCAGGCTTCAGACACTTTGGTACTTGGTACTCATCAATTATATTAATACATAATGTAATAATATTGTGTTTTGTTTCACTGTTTGAGCAATTGCGTCCTCATACATCTGAATAATGGACACAATTATGGCAGTGTACAAGATCTATTAAAGATGAATATAATAAGTTCTTGCATCTGTAACGCCCATATTTGCTAAATATTTGCTAAATTTAATGGACATTTCTTTCAGTATTGTAATGAATAGATGGTCAGCAGTTATTTAATATTAAGGATTAATAACCACAACAAGATTAAAATCTGAGCAGTGTTTTTAGAGTGTTAAGATAAAACATTAGATGAGGCGATTTATGCATTTGGTTAATTCAGGTTGAAAGATGTTTGTTGCGAAAGGCCAGGACAACAGATGCTCATTAAAAATGTAAACGTTTATTGCATCTACGATGTTATTATTCCCTGCCCAATTAAAATTCTTTAAAATGTTGCCAAAACAGCAATCTGATTAGGGTTGTACATAAGGCCACATTTATGCTGATTGCTCAACATTAATTTACATAGTCAGCTGCATTAATATTAATTTGCAAAGGTTATGGTGCTCATAATGGTTACTGTACACACTATATATTTTATGGTTATGGCTACAGCTTGTGTGGAATTTGAATGTGCTTTATCATTTGCAGGTTTTGCATGGCAGAGTGTGATGACCCAGGCGTGCCAGAGAAGCTCTTTATGTGGATATAAGTGTGAATCTGTGGACCAGGTGAGCTGTCAGACACATGCTGAAACTATGGACAAAAGTTGGCCAGAGTGCCCAATGCAAAGGAAACCTAAAAGATGTTTTCCCAAAAGAGGAAAATGTAAAGAAATAAAAGGGAAAAATACAGAGAGAGACCGGAAGCTTTACCCCCTCAGAGGTCGACATGGATTGTGTGAAGTAGGTGCGCTTAACTGTTGTGTTGTGCTAACACGTTTGGACGACAGCGACGCTAGTAAAAACACCATGAAGGTTCTGCGAAAGACTGAAGGAAAGCAGACGAGGAAATCGCAGGGGAAGGCAAAAATCTGCAAGTGTCGCAAGAAAGCCTGTAAATCTTGCCGGTCAGCACCTGAACCAAAAAGCAAAGTGAAACCTGATAAATTTGCCTTATACACAGAATTCATTCTAAAACCTCGCCAGAGGCGGCTGGCCTCTCTGAATGCTGAAGCTGTTAACAGTCTGCTGTTAGACAGAGAGGACCCCCAACAGACATCAAAACATTCAAAGAAGCAACAACAGACAAAAGGTGACGGCTCTCTTACAAAAGATACAGCCAGAGATAATGATTCCTCTAGAAAAGGGCAAGACAACCTAAAGCGCTTGTACCCTGGAGGTTCAGAACAATGTAGAAACGCAAAAAAGACAAAGACTGAGGGTATTGATTTACAGACTCTTAATGCACCAACTCCAAAACGCCTTGCGGGCTTGAATGCGGCCGCCTTGCTCAAGCTGACCAGCACGTCAGCGGGTGTAAAACGCAGAGGTAAAACAGACAACAAACTGAGCGCCGGAGGATTGCGAGGAAAACAACTTCAGGCCAAGTCACGTAAACAGCAACACAACTTGTCGTGTCAGTCCAAGCTCAAAGTATCACAGCAGTGCTGCAGCCTTTGTGAGAAGCAAGCCCTCCACTGGGATGGGAATACAGGAAGCCATGGCTTCATTAGCCCTGGATATCATTGCAGATCCATGCTCGGATACCCCCTGAAAGCTGTGAAGGAAGAAAAAACCGAGACGGAGGTAAAATCATATTACTGCTGTTCTCAGGAGAGATCAGTGGAGTACTGCCACAGACTGGCCCTGTTCCTTGGTCAGAAAACCTACCCTGAAACAGATGAACATTCTCTAAAGGGATTTCTATCTACTCCCCATACCCTGACGCATCCAGCAATGCCCATCGGTGCCCATCCTTATCCCTGTTACCCTGGGTACTACGTCCACATTGCCCATCATGGAACTCCAACACTTCCTGTTACCTCAAATCCAGGAACACACGCACCCTCATCTGTAACCCCACTTACGATGTGCCCTAGTGGAGTCCAGAGGCCCAAACTGATGCCCTCTTCAGTGTCCCACCCTACAGGAATTCCTCATCCAGCATACTGTAATTCCGTGGGAACCTGTTATGGAGAAGCCTGCAGGCTCAGCAGCTATGCCTACCGACCCACACAGCCCATTGCAGGCAGAGGCTGCTCCTACAGTGCGGGATGCTCCAGCTGCATACACAAAATGGAAACAGGTAGGAAGGAAAATAAAATGAACGTTTGTCTCACTTTGACAGACTGCCATAACAATAACTTCTGAATTGGAGAAAGATGACTTGCTTTTTAACTTGAATTTCTGTTCCAAGTGATTATGTTGTAAGTTAAAACTGGCACAGCTTATCCCGCTCTCCACATACTTTAGTTCTCAACTAGGCATGGAGACAGAGGTGAAACCGATATGATATTTCAGGATGTCTCAACTAAAATAATCATAAAGCATTTACTGTACGGTATTGGGTTGTAGAATTATGTTACTGAAGATTCATGATTATGAATTGTTACATTAGATTTTTATTTATTAAAAAAGTGGCCTAGTGGCACAAAGCTGGGTTTTGTTTAAGGGTGGGAGTATGTGAACAATTTACATTTTGCAAATGAAAACATTAAGACTTGTCACTATTACATCATGCAATATCTCATTTTAAAGCCTCATTTTGATGATGATGATATTCATAAAATGTACAACATAACAGGCATATTCACGCTCATCTGTGATTTGAGAGAAATTCTAGAAGCTTTTTTGAACCTAGATAACACAGATCTTTAAAATGAATGTTTGAGCATGTTTATCTCTGATATGGATGGAGTGATTTCCACACCAATGCATGTCTGTATCCTGAGCCATGACCTTTGTGAAAGAGCTCATGCAGCCTCTGAAGTGCCTGATCTAAAGGTGTACGCAACAAGTTCAGTGACACAACGAGATGTGAAAAAACCCATTGAGTTTGTGTCAATGGCTTGAAAGAGAGAGAAATTTACTGAAATTCTCTGCTGCAGCTTGTCATTGTGGCTGCATGTTCCCTGCAGTCTGTTCACCGCTGGTTTAAATATGAGTAATTGTCACAGGTGGGGAGGGAGCTGGTTATTTTCGTTGGCAGGAGACTCGAACTGTCTGTTCATTGTGAGGTGGCAGCTGTGGTCTTGCAGACGCCCGTGAACCTCGACTCAGAAAGCTGAAAGCTTCTCAGACATGTTCTCTTGTTGATTTTTAACCTTGTGGCTGTGTTATACAGTGTATTTTCTTTACTTGCCTAAATCTCTGTTAATCAGATGGTAATCTGACATTCTCTGTGTTTCTCTTAAATAGAGCAAGACTTAATCCTGATAGGAAAAACAAGACAGAGGCATTTTTCTATTACCTTAAAGCGGCTGTGCTTGCTTTAATATATTGCATTGGGAGTGCAAATTGTGTAATATTTGGAACCCTAAGGCATCTTTTAAAAAAGTTGTGGATTATCACATACATAATTCACTATTTACTGAACACTATGTAATACTTTGTGCTTAAACTGCTATCACAAGAGTTCATATTAATTAAAGCTCTCAGTATAGGAAGAAGTGAAAGTTTCCTGAAACAACATTTTTCCTTACATGACTACCCAGTCTCACTCCCCACTGCTCTCTCCATAGAGCCAAGTGTTGTTAGTGTTTATTTGAGTCGACAGAATGTGATTACAGCTCAATCTTGCATGTTATTGTGCACATTTAGTCAAGGGGTTTTTGATTTAGTCACAGTTGATGTTCAATTTGGGTTTTAAAAGTGAAGGGGACACAATAAACCTTATCGGCTTGGCTCATGAATATTAATCAGGTGATGTAAAAATTTTCCTAGACTGGTTAGCCAGAATCCAGGTAAGTGGGTGCTAGCTAATGATTTCCACAGGGATGGGGTAAAAACCATCCCAACTGGTTAACAGTTCCTCTTCCCTCACTAGGTTTCCAATAGGTCACTACTATAGGTCCTTATACTACTCTAGGCCAGTAATAGAGTAATTAAAGGGGCATTAGTAAGAAAAATAACATGACTTAACAGATAAATCACACCTCTGACCCTGTACTGTTTCTACCTCTTAGAGCACAATAAATGAAAAAAATAAAACTCTTCACCAGCTTAAATAGGGATTTTTAGTTATTTAAAATAAATCTGTAGTGAATATTAGATACAGTCAAAGTACTTTGCTGCAAGACAATGAAGAAAATAATTAGTTTTTCAGTATGTCTGTTCTTTGAATTGTAATGTTGGTGATTAAAAGTTCTCAGTTTTAAAGGTCAATTTCTGAACAACAAAAATGGCATTCAAAAGCTAGTGGTTTTCCCCTCCTAATTTGACAGCTGCCAAACTGATACACATTTATTTTTGTAGCTTCACATTTTCAACAGTTGGTATCTTGTTTAACTTTACTCCGAATCTCATCCAAAAATGTTCACATCATCTGTGTTAACAGAAGAGTGCATCACATATACAGACTCACACAATTTCCTCCCACTATTTCCTCATCGCTATGGGAACCACATCACATTCGACAGGAGGTTTCCATAGATTGGCTCATCCTCTTTGAAATTTGGTGATCTGTGTTTTTAAAATACCCAAACAAGCACTGTAACATCCTTAAATCGCTACACTTGAATGCTAATGGACTAAACATTCGCTGTCATTAAAAGTGAGATTTAGTACATTTCATATATTAATTAAAGATCAAGTGTCATTATTTCCATTTCTGTCATAAAATTGAATATTTAAGACTGAATGTAACTATGGTTACATGCACTCAGCTTTGTATGTGACGGCAGCATCTGGCACAATGAGTGTATTAGCCTGCATTGTTGTGTTATGTGTAATATGTTGCATTATATGTTTGTTTATTATTATGAATGCATGCGGAGACCTTAACAATTTATAAACCAGTCATTTTTGTCATTTTTGCCCCCCTGCAGAAGATTACTCGTACCCCTTGGATGACCATAGCTCATCAATAAGCATCCCTCCTGCCCTGCCTGTCTCTATCTGCCCCATCTCTAATGTGCCTCCACCTGCCCAGCCAGTGCCCCACCTGCAAACACCTGTGCCTGATGCTGGTCGACCACAGGTGCAGATTAGAGTGGGTCGGGAGTGCCCTCAGAGGGCCAAACCGCCCAGCGGCTCTCGCTCTGGGGTGCTAGACTCTGCAGTTTGCCCCCACATTAAGGATGGCCAGCTGGGAACAGTCCATAGCAGCACAGCTGCCAAGCAGTCTAAGATCAGCCGTCGCCGGGCAACAAACGGCTGGCTGCCAGTTGGTGTGGCAACAGAAAAGGAGGTATTCATCGTAGTAAGTACTCGAGTTCTTTCTGTCCTGGGATGGTATCAGTACAGACCGAATTTGCCTGCCGTATTGGAAGTTTCTTAAAAATACATTCTGGTGTCAGCTGCCCTGTAATGAGGTGCTGAATTTGCTTCTGCTTAAAGCAGTATTTCATTAAAATGCATTGTGTTTTTTCCTGGCAAATGATAAAATGGTGCCCCTAGCAAATTCTCTGAAATAGCTGCGGCAAAATGGAAAATGCTAGTAGTTAGCGTTGTATTGCATTCATTGGAAAACACATTATTATTACATTCCAGTGAGGTGCTTTAAACAAATATTTCCCTAAGGCTTTCAAATAGCCAGCAGGCAAACCTTTGAGCACCATGAACAGGTATGTGTGAAAAACATTTGCAACCTGCTGCTGTCCTTTGGTTTATAGTCAATTTCCTTAGTATTGTTCTGAACTGAATTAAATGTGATTGAAGTGTTTACACACAGCACTTCAGAATTCAGCAGAAGATTTGTATTGTTGGGTGCACTACAAATATTTGAATTTGTCAAATGCTAAACCAACAAGTTAAACCAACAGTTTACTCACCCTCATGTTTTTTCAAAACCATGTTTATTTCTTTCTGCCATAAAACATAAGAGGGACACTTTCGAGGATTATTAACAGTACTTTAAGTAACAGTACTTAACTTTGTTGTACATAAAATTAAATTGTAATTAAGTAAATGATGACAGAATCTTTATTTTTGTGTGAATAACCTCTTTAAGCAAGAGTGTATAATGAGATAAAGTAAAATTTAGAATCTTGCCTTATACTATGTGGTAACATTCAATGGAATGTTAAAGGTCATTATGTTTCTTCATTCTATATTTATTTTGTTAAAGAGTGAGGACTCGACGTCCCTGCGTAGGTGCTATGAAGGTGTACAGAGAGATGGGGAGGTGATCAGGGTCAGAGACACAGTACTGCTGCGCTCGGGTCCCAGGAAGAAGTCCTTGCCTTATGTGGCTAAAGTCTCTGCCTTCTGGGAAGACCCTGAGTCAGGTATTCCAACAGAATACTGTGAGATATGAATGAAAGGCGTAATGAACACAATAGTACTTGTTTAAAGAGGAGTCACTGTACTTGATATAGAAGAGACACAATTGTCTATGAAGCGTTCATCGCCGTGTGACACGTGGCACTTTTATCACATCAATTGCTTTTAGCGCGTGCTAAACCTGAATCAATTCTGCATGTAAATACCTACTTGTAGGGGAGCTGATGATGAGCTTGTTTTGGTACTACCGCCCAGAACACACTCAGGGGGGTCGCAATCCCAGCATGCACTGTGAGGTAAGTCTACAAATTGTCTATGGCACTGCAGTGTCCTCCGGGGGAATAGCATTGTCAACATTTGACTTCCTTTGATTATGAGTTTCATAGAGGAAGTACTGTAGGCAGCACAAGTTTCCTGTGTTCGGTAGCGTACAGAAACAGGGAGACTGAATAAACACATGACTCACAACATCTTCAACATGTTATGAAATCTTTTACCCACATGGCCACCGCTGTTTATATACCGTATGTTTATTCACAAATGGAACATTTAAATGAACATTTTAACATGCCTACATCCACCATCACCCATTTCTCATTCTTGTATTATTACTAAATTAGCTGAAGATTGCATTTTTATTCCCCTTTGTATTTATTGCAGTATTTATTTGCTACATTTGCAGCATGAATTTCCATTAGTTGAATATAAAATATTGATGTGAATTTTTCAGAATGAGATTTTTGCGTCTCGGCATCAGGATGAAAACAGTGTGGCGTGTATCGAGGATAAGTGCTATGTCTTAACATTAGCACAATACTGTAGGTAAGTCCTATTTTAAGTATGTTGTATTATTAAAACTAATTAGCTCCATTATTAAAAATTCGAATTAGCTCACTGTGTCAAGTGTCACATATATCATCACCTTAAGCTCGTTCATTCTTTTGTATTAAATTTAGTTTTTTAATTTTATGCTAATTTTTAACGTTTTAGATTTTGTGCCTTGGTGAAGTGTCGTGTGGAGGGATTTCCCACACGTAGCTCCGTGGTCCCTCCCTCTAACTACGTAGTTCCGGCTTATCGTTGCGTGCCCAGCGACATAGACCCCGACCTGGTGTTCGTCTGCCGCCATGTTTACGACTTTCGTTTCGGTCGTCTGCTGAAAAACCTGCAGTAGGCCTGACGGGGGTGAATTTATGGAGCCATACACTGAAACCAGAATTCAAAACATTATGACACAATCAAAGCCCTATCAACTGGATGCCATAGGAGGAAGTTGGGTCGTTGTTTTATCATTTTTCCTTTAGGATAAATGCCCTCTGTGTGGAACTCTTGTAAAAGCTACGAGTTTAAATTTGTTGTCCTTAGTGTCTTTGTATAATGTCATTCTGAGCACAACTACCTTAAGTTCAAAGGTACTGATCGCCAAAATGTGATTTTATTTTTTTTCACTCCATGAGTTTGAGTATTTATTTTTGCAGTTATCTTTTATATTTTCTGTATACGTGTATAAAGGACAAACAAAAAAATTATGCAGGTACATTTAGAATGACCTTGAATAATGAAATAGTTCAAATATTTTATTTGGTAGTAAGTGCACCCTTACTAAACCTAATTATTTGTAGAATTAAGGTTGAAAATATTTATTTTTAGATGAATTAAACACAAGCTGCTTAATTTTGGAGACATAAGCAGTTTGATCCTTGACGCATTGGCCAACCATTTATGAAATTCTCATAAATGAGGATCACAGACTTATCGCAGTGGACCAAGCATCCCAGAATGCATTTGGTTACCAAATTTAGGCTATGAACTTTCTGCTCCTTATCGACCAATGAAAAGGAGGTTTGCATACTGAGCTGTCGTCCTCTTGTGTCCCACATGACTTGCCTTAGAGTTTTCCTCCTTCACTCCTGTTTCTGCCTTCCCAGCAAACCAAAGGTTATCACGTCGCTCATTAACATCCCGGGCCGCCACCTTTGCATCTCCATTAATTTGCACTAACTTATCATTTACTGAAGTCAGCAGTTTGACTGTGTTCAAAATGTCACCTGCTACTGATCTCCAATGCAGGAAAATACTGTGTATTTGTTGTTTGTGTACAAAGACAAACTAGAGAATGCTAATCTTCCAGGTGCCTGGAAACTGTCAGTTACAAATGTGAATGGACAGATTGTATCTCATGCGCGCAAGCCTGCCGTCAACATGTGCCCTTTGCTTCTCGTCCTATATGCTAGTTTTGTTAAAATGTCGCTAATGAAGACATGGAAAAGCTGTTTTATATGGTCTGTTTGTGCCTTTAATAGTAAAGACTCTGATTTGTTAAGAGATAATGGTTTAAGAAGGTTATTTTTTTATTTTTAGCCTGCTTGTTTTGTACCATATGGTTATCTGTGCTAAAACGCATCGATAAGATTGTCTGAGCGCACTATGTCGGCCTTCACACACGCCTGATAAAAACTAAAATGTTTTTTAAATCACAAATCACCTTCAACTTACTTTACAAAAGTTTCAGGTTTGAGGTGATGTTGCATTCACGGGGTCTCCCAAAATGTTAACCTTTAATGGATGAGAAGACTTGTTTATTCATTTGATTTTAATGTAAAAAAAAGTTTGTCATAGGGTAATAACTGTTTGGTGTTAAAACGTGCTTTGTTGACATATATTGGAATCCATTCCTTTTGAAATGATCGAGGTTAATGTTAACCAGTCAGAACTTACTGCATCATTGTGATGAAACTGAGATACGATATCTGTCTTTTCAATAGTTCAATTCCCTGTGCATAATCATGCACAAGTAGTGTTGACCAACATACACAGAAATGAAATAATCTCATTACACTATCTTCCTTATCTTATGTTCTGTTTTCTCAGTTACCACAGCAAATGTTATCTCCTAGTGTCAGATATGCCAGATAAGATGTGGTAATGCCATAACGGTTTTGCGGATCATTTAAGCAGAGCTATATTTTGCTTTCTGTTGACAGTGTGGTTGAGTAGATTCTTTAATGGTTGCTGTACGTGTGAAAGTTAAGTATTTTTGAAATGTATACTTCTCTAGCAGAATGTTCCGGAAAAGAAATTTGTCATTGTGTACCAAATTGAGGAAGAGGATGAAGCTCATTTCTCTGTATACAAAACTGACCATGAATTCAAAGTTATTTGCTCCTTTGATGTGCGGCTGTTTCGTGTGTATGTGGGCGAATGTGTCTATACGAATATATATATTTCAGTGCAGCATGAAAGTACTTACTGGGCATTCTTTGAGATTATAGATCTAGCACAGCGCATTTGTATTATTTAAGATAGAAATGTATATTATAAGAGGAAATATTTAAAAGGAATAAATAATATATGAGCATAAACTTCAATGTTTTGGTGTTTTTTTTAATGTATGTTTCGCTGATTGAAATGAGGTGGATTCAAACCACATAAACTGTAAACCACACAAACCACAGGCAACAGCAAGATCAGCCAGGTTTTTATTTATTAAATTTAAAAAGATAATTTATTTAGTTGTTTATTTTGCTGTTAAATCTTTTTTTTCCTTCCTCAAGGCCCTGACTTATTTTTAGTTGTTAACATAGCTTCTCAGATGTGGTCCGGAGGCATTTTTGTAAAGCGTCTGAAAAAAAAACTAAAATAACAGTCAGATAAAGTTTTCTTTAGATCTGTGTATATTTTTGCTGAAGGTTCTGCTTGTTACTAATACATACTTTTAGGATTTAGACTTTTAGGAACATTATAGGAGTGTGTATTTAAAGACCTCATTACTAACAGCATCAGACAAATAGTTGGAACAAAAGCCTGGTGGAAAAAGGCCTGTTGTGATTTATAATTGAGAATGATTGTATAGTTAAACCCAGTTGCATGAAACAAGATAGTGTGGTTTACATTTCTGTGACCCTGGATCTGAGCAAGTTTTGAGAATATAACTGCACTGGAGCACAATGACCACACGGTGTCACACTGAACCTGTCTTGACCCTCTTCTGCCCGACAGCAACAAAGAAATCAGACACTGTTAGCTGCAGTGACAAACACATACAATTCACAGTAAATATCCACATTCTGTTCTGTGTCTTGCTGACATGACTGTAAATGAAAAACCCTATTTATGTTTATTTGTACAATGCATTTATTGTGTTTGTGTGTCAGCTGTGCATGTTTATCAAATAATGTTTTCCTGTTTGTGTGTATGTTGGGCAGCATTCTGCCCACACATTCAAAGTGTTGTTTTGTGTTTGTATGAACTGTGTTTATCTGCCTAAGCAGTCAGTGTAATAACTTAAATTGATTTTGCATATTTAAAATGCTCAGATTATCAGTGATTTCTTAGAATTATCCACTTGATCCCTGGATCCTGTTCTCATCATTTCAGAAAGCCGATTTCAAATTTTAAAGCATTGTCTTTGTTTTTTATGCTTTATGCATCTTTTCTACATCTTTAAACAGATGCAAATACTATACTAATACAAATACATCAATTTTATATGATGCCCAGCAATTTTATATGATGCCCAGCAATTTTATATGATGCCCAGCTCAGAATTACTGCCGACACTAGTGAAGTATTTCTGGCCATTGGAGGAATATAGATCTTTCTGCTCACTTACTATTACCTGAGTGCTAAAGACAGAATGAACAGAGCTTACACTGTGGGCTAAATTAAATTCTGCTGAAATCTTTTGTTTGCATTATTAATGATCAGTGTGAAAAATGATGTTGTCTTGCGAGCAATAATGATTTTTTTGTTCTTTGGTTATGCTAAGGTAAGATAAGCACCTTTTAATGTTGTTATTGGCATACTG
>JAZGTK010010081.1:0-16683 GCA_036877625.1 Ambastaia sidthimunki | reverse complement strand
AAGTTCTCATTAAATCTCTTTTCACCATGAAAACAACACAATTCTTACCTGTGGGTGACAGTCAGGAGCAGTTATGGCTGCCAGCAGCTCTGCTCAGAAATGGCTGACAGTGTTTCAAAAATGTCCTCACTGTTACCTGGCACCTCTTGTGTATGTCTTGACTTCATCCATGAAATTGCACCTCACTGTTCATTAGCACCATTGAAGACAGGTTCTGAAGACAGACGTCCATCTACCCTCTCTGCACCCCCTCTCCAGCACCCACCCATTCCCACGGCTTCTCTCTTTTCACCTCCTTCCACCCACAGTGAGCCGTCCCTCACGCCCCTGCACCTACCAGTACTCACACAAATGTCTCTGGGACCCCTGAGCATCGTGATAAAGTCACACCAGCCTGGTGAATTTGAGCTGAATCTGTTGGAATGCCAGAGATGAGCCCTCAGAGCTCTGGGAATACCGCCACCAGTATAAGGGATATTTTGCGTACAACACTTCATTTACAGTTTTATAATTTTTTTATTAGTCAATAATACAATTATTTTTGTGACACAAAAAGTGCATAGTTAAAACATGATTAACTGTTAATTGCCTTCAGTAATGTTTTGCAAATTTTAATTTTCAATTTCTTGTTCAGCACAATTGCAAAACAAAGGCGTTATATTCAATATTTTACTATAAAAGCACATACCTCAAGATTTACCGCTAACACAAACCTAAATAATAATCATACCAAACATCAAGTAAAATTATAAGCTCCTTACATCACAACAAACAACAACTAAGTAACACTCAGTTACACACACAAGCAAGATCTGTGAATGAATAATCCTGTAACAGTAACCACATAATTGGCTGCTGGTACGGTAACTCAGTATTGCTAAGAGTCTGTTAAGAGAACAGGTTAGTTAAGAGAACATCTGGTAGAATATTATTGGTTGTTTATGTAAATTAAAAGTAATTAACAAATCTTAGTATATGTTATTTAGAAAGCATCTTATGCTTCTTACGTTGATATTTATACAGAATCAGAAATAAATCTGTCTTTTGCATGATTTAAAAGTCATACATTTGTATGTATTTCTTTAGCATGCTTTAAACAATGATACCCAGTGAGGAGAACTGTTTGATTAGTATATATGAATTATTGTGTGTGAGCACATGACTGTGAGAAGGTTTTGGTCTCATGCATTTCACATGAACATGCAACAATTCACAACCTTTAGGGTTTAATTGACAACTAAGTCAGCTGAACTTTTCTTTACAGTCTCTGTGTGGTTCAGTTTTATGTACATGTGATTGTTTAAACTACTTGGCTTCATTTTCAATGTTTGCAAGTATATTTTGCAAACCTGCATGCAAATCTGTTTTCATTCCATGATGACATAAGTTTGACATAAGTTTATCTATGTTAAAATGCTAGAGGGATAGTATACTATACTTACACAACTATAAATGTGCAGTTGTACGTTGACTTCCTGAAGAGTATAAACACTGTGACTCAGGTGTCACCTGAGTAGATAATAAAACAAGATTTTAGGTAAACATGTACTGTAGCCAAATTCACCTATTTATTAAGACTTCGGATTTACTGTGCCTTTCATATGCATAGTGGAAATTAAGCCTATTCGGAAGTATAGAATAAAACTGTAAAAAAAAAACAAAAAAGTGTTTTTAGGTTTGATCAACTTGGCTTTATAAGTAATTGCTAATATTTTAAATCGTTATTTTTTACAGTGTTTATTTTTACAGTGCAGGGTACTTAATATGTGCAGCCAATCCAAGGGAATTAAAAGGGGAGGCCAAACACAGTTGGATAATGAACAGAGGTGTAGAAGCATTCCAGTGTACAGACCACATCACAAGCAGGCAGAAACAGTGCCACAATAAAAGTGGGTAAAAACACTATAAAGTTAAATTACCCTCTATACGCCCTCAGGGACACTGATTCCCAGGTAAATCACCCCACACATCCACAGCCCATCTCACAGAAGCATGTGACTCACCACTTTTAAGCAACAACAACGTCATCTGTGTGCTCTTACATTTCATTGTGTTTAAATGACTTGAAATAAAATTTAAACTCAGTTGTCTCACTGATTTCATTTGAAAGGTTTTTAAGAAAGTGGATACTGTGGCATAGTTACTTTCATGCTGCTGTCAGGGGTCCACAGTAAAATTTTCTCATGTTTTTTTCAGTTGTCCCCCAACAGGGGGCCCACGTTCACACGGAATGACTTGCTTTTTTGTTAGCACTGCCACAGAACTACAGTAAAGCTGCTTTTATTCAAATTTAATAGACCGTAACTTACAATACATTAATTTGGGTTTCTTGTTTACAATAGTCAACATAAACCAGCGATTTATAAACCTTTATGTCTTTAATTTAAAATTTCTGGTACTTAGAATGAGGTTTGTGTGAGGTTAATGATTTGAAAAAAGAGTGTATGTAAACTTAGACGCCTGGCCTAATCCCCTATATATTTTTACTACTGAAATTAGCAATAAGAAATTCATATACTTTCCAAACTGGCAGTGCTGGTGAAACTGTTGATCCATAGCAGTAAATGTGGAGTTTAGAGTCAGAATACAGTCTGCTGCAATCCAAAATATAATAAAATACAGATGTTTCAAAACTGATTCCAAAAAAGAATGAGATCCTGGAAGTGTTTAGTAATGTTTTGTGTCAAAAATACTAAATTAATCTCTCCAGCACAAACAGATAATAATTCCAAACATATCTACATAATACAAAATATTATACATAAACATATATGCCAAGGTTATGTCTGAATTACCATGCTATCATACAATCATAATCATAATATATCATAAATGTAATGAAATATTTATGAAGTATTTTTTCTGTATTTACAGTAAATCAAACAACATGTTTTAGATGAGTCGCAGATCACAATATGCATTTTTACTTTTTCTGTATATATGGAAAATAAACTTACTACATTTGCCAAAATATGAAGTATACAAACAGCCTGCAGTGTTGGATATTGTATCCCACAATGCAATGTGTTTGTCCTCCATTTCCAGTGTAACAAAGATACTTGAAAATAATATCAGATTTTTAACATCTCCTTTTAGAATACTCAGAGTTAGGATTTTTATTTGTTTGTTCATGTAGTTATTGTTCAAAATGTATAATATTAATAGTATACTTCACAGTACTCAGTAAGCTTTATTCCATTGTGAACACAGCATAAGATGAGGGGTACAAAAGGACAGACACCTGCCCCGATTAGCCCAGCTGTGTTCTCAGTCACACATGCCTGTCTGAGATGTGACCTTTGACCTTAGCCTAGGCCTCCTGGCAGGTGACCCCTGACCCTGAGAAGCACGGCCTGTTAAGCAGGTGCTGCTCCAGACAGACGCAGGGTGTTACATACAAATGGCTCACGCTGTAAGACCTAACATGCCCCTTTCCAATTTCGCATGGTATTTTGCTTGAACTATTAAGTGCACTATCGTCTAAATGACTGCCCTCCACGAGTTCTAATGTGCTTTGTAATGGATTACAGAGCGTGGCACACATTTCACACTAGAACTACAACTAGTGAATCATACTTTTGGATTGAATCTTACTAAATAATGCATACAATATAACCGACCTGCCGTGATCTTTTCCCTTTTATTCAAATCTGGAAGTAATTTTCTTTTATTTTCCTATTCCAAATCAGTAAACACACCTACCTTCAGATAAATCATGTTAATAGCTTGCAATAATTAACTTGCTGATGGTTCAAAGTAAGAAATGGTAACTAAAGACTTTACAGTACCATTAATTGTGGAATATTCATTTAGTTGTACTGTAATGACTTTCAGTTTGTAATGACATTACTTAAACACAACCATAATAACTGTTTTAAACTTTTTAATCTAATTTATTAAGAGCCATTTATTACAGTATGACTGACTGATACACTTGGACACTTGACATTTAAGTATATTTTTATTTATTCTTGAGTATTTTTTAGGAACAATGGAAATCCATTATCCTCCTCCGCAGGGCACACGCACATACTCTCATGTACACATCCCTAAGCAGCTGCGTCATTATAAATTCTTTTGAACTTCACACTGGAAGTCAAATGCCACATGTGTCAGTGTTAGACACATGTATCGCAGCTGCCTTAAAGTCCTTATTTCATCCCCCACCACCACCAAAATCCATGACCCCACCTCTGACACCTTGGAACTTATCTCCATGGTTCTGCTTCTAAGAGAAGAACAAACTTGATGCCTCAATGCTCTGCTGCATTTCAAAACCCATCTCACATCCTCTGAATCTGGTCTGTTGTCCTCGCTCGATCGGTATCGCTACACATCTGATCATTCGTGCACCTGGGAGACCGGAGTTGCCTCTTTTATAGAAGTTCTTGCTTTCATTGCCGTTCCAAATATTCCGAACATGTGGCCCTGCCTTTACTGCTGTCTAAAAGGCCATGTTGAAATGAAGTTAGTTTAGGCCCATTCCAGGCTTAATCGCTCTTTTGAGGCACCTTCTGTCTATCTGAGATATTAACTGTAATCGGTGCCTCTATCCAGATTGGCGCTCTTATTTGATTGGCTGTGATTACAGCCGTTCTAGCTTGGTGGAACAATTTGAAACACTTAAAACATGATGAGGTCTTAGCAAAGGTCTGGAAGCACTTCAGGGGCTGCACAGACCTGAGTTTCAGGTGGGCGTGAAAGAGAAAATGGACGGCAGCTGTTAACAAGGGTGTGTGTACTTGTCCAAAGTTGTGTTCAAAACACAGTTGTCTCAAGACTACTGCTGCTGACAGTTTTTTGAATAACTAAATAAAAAATACTTTTTTTATTGATTACGTTATTGATTATCAGGAGAGTAGGAAGTGAATATATAGGAAAAGTTGCTCTGACAGATAAAAGGGTCATTATAAGCGTCAGATGTTTTCTCTTGACCTTTGACCTCTGATAACTTAATGGGTAAAATGTTCCAAAAAAAACAAGACTATCACAAATGACTTTTTATTAGGGCTGTCAGTCAATTCAAATAATACTGGTGATTAAGTTCTAGTAGACCTGTGTGTAATTATTGGGTCGAAAATTTGTGTAGATGATTCTTGTATCATAAATGCAAGCAGCAGTTCTCTTTAGTCATCTAACACATAAACACCCCAAAAGATTATATATATATTATAAATGGCTTTAAAAAGATCAAAGAATGGAATATGTTTTATCATTGATTTTTTTGCATGGAAATTTGCAAAACATTAATGATAAAACATATTAGATTTTCTCATACTTTAAAAATGTAAAGATGCACTTTAATGCAAGTAGTTAGTAATCTTACTATTAATATTTCACCGACTGACAGTGTTGCACTAATGGGTGATGTTTTAGTTGTTGCTTCAATGAAATGCAAATAGCTTCATTTGTTAAATGTCCTGTCTGGGTTTGATTTATAAAAAAAGATCAAGGATAAACAGGTGCTACATTTAATAAATGTGCTGGTGTTTTAAAGGAAAATGTTATTACAGAAATAGTTACATACCTAACACTATTGAATTTGAATGCCTTACTTTTAATGTATTACCTTAACTATAAATGTTATTCACCATCTGCAAGCTATTATTTTCTTGATGCAAAGTATTTAATTTGAACTAGACATTTCTGCACGATATATTATAAAAAAAAAACATGACACAGTCAGAAGTTATTTTTAAATGTGTATTGTCACTGGCTGTCATTTTTACATTGTGATAAACAGACTTCATAAACAACAATGTTATGATGGGAGAAACAGCCTTACTTACAAATTTTACTCTAAAACATTTTCTAATTGATGCTGACATTGCTTTCAAAGTTTGCTAAACACTGTATTATGACTTGGAGAAAAGACCAAAAGCACATATGATAAATATTTACAACTTGACAACGCGACCAAATATAAAGAGCAACAAACCACATCCTTCCTAAATTAGAAAAATAATGTAATCAAAGTTAGGAGTAAATATATTCAGTCTATTTTTCTGGTTTACTTGCAGGACGCTGGTAGTTTAGCTTTCAGATTGGTGAAAAATTCATGTCAAATCAATATTTCATGTTTCTCTTATTTATTGTTAACATTTTTCCTTCTTTTGTCCCTGCAGCATAACTACATATATGATTACCTTAGCTGAGGAAAAAAATAGCAAACAAAAACATTTCAGCTAACATAAATCAAACAGAACGTAAACCTACTGACTTAAGAAGTGTAAAAATGTGTGAATTTTTACTAGAAAAAGTTTTAGTTTGTTGCAACACCTGAACTTTACCATTTAAAATCAGAAAAGTCAGACCCTTATGAAGTACCCTGGTGTTACTATGGCACAGTGATGGTGTACAATAAGATGCCAATATCATTTTGATATATACAGTGGTAGGAATAATTACCATTTGTATTTACATGGTATACCAGGTACTTCAAAGAATACCACTTTATTATTGCCACTTTAAGGCACCTTCTTTTAGTATAAATCAGTTGCTACATAGTTACGTGGCTACATGGAGTCTGGGTGGAAAAATATGTGGAAAAAGTAACTGCCAAGTACTTCTTATGAATGTTACATAAATGTTTTTATTATTATTTATTTTTTAACAGAGGAGATCATAAATACTGATCATGAATTAGGCCAATCTCTTAGGTGTGTCAGTTATAATGATTAGAACATTTACCTTCACTAAACTACTCATCTCATCTGATGTCATAAAGTTCAGGCTTTGATAAGATATAATATAAAAAACAACAACAACAATCAACAGAACTCCTCACAGCTGTTGGCACACAATGTACTCACTAAATAATCCATGTTATGAACTTAGCACAGTGTTTTGTGACATTTACAAAACTAATTTTGCGTGATAGTGTTTTTGACCTCTGACTTCTGAGTGAACCATGTGGAACTTACTACTAATTCTCAGACAATGGTTAGGTGAATATTACCAGTGTCCTGAGTTGCAGGTCTGGAAGACCATAGCTAATGTTTATTGACAGAAACGATTTCGCTCCATTTCTTGTTCACTATTAATGCTCCATTAGTTCTGTTGCCAAGGATAACAGAAGGGCAAACAAACTGGTTGAGTGGACATTTAAGAAAACAGTTTTAAACAACTGATAAAGCAGAATGTTCAGTTTGAATTTAATTTTTTCAAATTTTCAAATTTTTGCATTAGTCTCATCAAAAACAACTAAATAATACTGACTGGGTTAGTGGTGAGCGTGGATGTGGATAATAACAGGTAGTCATTCACACTTAAAGTCTGTGTTTTCTGACCTTTACATTTTTGTCATATTAAAAACGCGTTTACAACACAAACAAGGACAGTAAAATGTCTAACAATGGGAGGAGAAAGTGCAAATATTTTGGTTCCTTGTTATCATTTTCATCTTTTGTTTTTTTTTTCTTCAGGAACCTCTTAATTATTTCTCAGAATCCTTTGTTGTACTTTTCAAGCAGTGAAGAGATGCCTTCCCACAGTGCTTTGTGCTACTGCTTCATCTTCTGGAACCTTCTGTCCTTAAACCAGACGACCTACTGGAGAACAGACAGACTTGGTGAGATGATTGGTGCAGTATCTTAGCTAAGGTAGCTGGCCTACAAATGGACCAACAAACACAGCAATGGCGTGACAAGACTACAGCGCTCTTGAGGTTGTCAGCAACACGCATGCATGCATACACATATGCACACATACATGCATCCTAGATCTTGTCTCAGAGTAGATCACACACATGACAAATAGGAGGAGAGATATGGGACAATGATATGTGTTGGTCTTAGTGTTACGAGTGTGTGGGAAAAGGGCTTTGCTGAAAGCTTCTCCAGATGTATGAAACACAAAGCACATTCAAAATGATATGTTCAATGTCAGCTCCCAAGATGCACCAAATTCATTCAAAATTTGTGTGTGTGTGAGCATGTTAATGTAGATTTTGAGGTTGAGTTTTGTGTTTGTTCTCTTTCTAAAATCATGTGGGAAGCAGATCCTTCCCCTAGGGGTGATGTATAATTCTTCTTCTACCTTCTTGTCCATTCCTACTCCTGATCCATTTTGCCTTTGAGGTTGGGACGTTTGACATTATCCCACAAATCATTGGTGCTTATGCAAATTGCTGCTGTGCGGAATAAAGGGTCGTTTTCACAACATAACAACAATATATGGTGCATAAGACATTTTCGTTCATGTCACGTTAAGATGTGACAGACTGATGTGCCATGTAATTGGATCATGATGGGATGGGTACAGAGACGTTCGGTGTCCACAGGCTGGGCTGTTAGACTCCTTTTGGGGCAATCAATCAGGAAAGGATGAGAAGATCTGGGGAGATGGGTAAAGCAGACAGATTGCTTACAGATGGCTGTTGTGGAAGGGAGTTGGAAAGAGCAAGAACTGTCAGGCAAGAACTCCCTCTTTTACCCCAAGGGGGGAGGGCCTGACAGGCAGAGGGGTTCCTGGGCCCTGGAGAGCCCATCGGATGTACGCGTGTGTGGGGTCAACAGCAGGCATCTGGGGGTGGGGACACAGGTGGACGTTCAGTCCAAAGGTCCTGTTTTATCAGACATGCTGAATTAACTGCTCACATACACTTGAAAATAGTGTTAGGGAGTAACAAAATGTAACTATTCTAACTAACTTAACTGCTTTTTTAAATAGTGTGACAGCAGTTTCAGCTGCAGACTTTTTCCAACAAGTAGAAGTGTTGTGTTGCAAAACACTGTATCTCTGGTTTTATTAATTTTGGTTTTGTTATTTTTAATGCACCCGTAGCTTTACAGTGAAGTATGTTTGAGATCAAGCATGGCCTTCTAAACTGTCATTTAGGTCATATTATTTAGTGATAGAAAGTCTGATTTATTCTCAGTGATGCATGTAATAATGTATGTTAAATGAGATTTTTAACTCATTCAAAAAGCACTTGTTTTTGTTCCAGTAAATATGACAGGCTTAATTGCTGTATATCATTGGATAGTTATATATTACGAAAGATAACAAGGCTTCAGTGTAGTTAGCTACTTTTTTAATATGGCTAACAAGTTTTTCAAAAGCTTGAATGTAGTTAAACTAAAATAAATCATTAGTAGCTAGTAGCTTTAGAAGATACAGTTTCCATACAGCTTCACTAACACTAGTTGAAACATACACACAATATACTGTGAATTTGTCTCAATAGGTGATGTCACCAACATAGCCTCATAGTCATGCAGTCCCTATCAGCCTTACAGAGAAGGTTTTAGGGCAAATTTAAGAGTTTGTCTTGTTTGTCCGCTAACGTGGAGAATTCTCTTAGCTCTCAGTGTCTGTGCACTCATTCTCCTCAAAGCCCAATTCCCTTCAGTAATTAACAGGCACCAGAAAAAAGGTCCACTTTGGCCTCAACTCTTTCAGAGGGGTAAAGTGATGAAATGGCTGTGCCATTAAGAACACAAAGCCTCTGCCTGCTCACCCCGTCCCCCTCATCTGATAAAGGCAGAGGAAACCAGATCCAGTGTGTCTGAGAGCAGCTTACCTGACTGAAGATCTCTGATTAAGCGGTACATTGGAGACCTGGAACGGTAAGTTAGTGCCGGTGGCAGTGGAGGTGTGCAAAGAGGTATCATTGATGCTGATTCAACAAACGTACACTTGCTTTTACATGCCATCTATAACATTTAGAGGGGTACTACTACTATTTGGAAATTGTTTCCTATAAAAATAGTTTGTTTTCTTATTTATGTAATGTGTGGTTTAACTTTTGGACCCAGATTTTACATTGGAAATTAAGTGGCAAAATTCTTAAACATCAAACACTGAAATGTATTTAAATGACGTGAACTACAAAAATAAGAGGCAAATAAAGATGCATCATAATAATTTGAGAATATGACACACAAAATTTTGGTTTTAAAATATCTCCTGAATTTTGATGGTTTCATGATTTTGGCAGCCAATTAATCACTGCACAAAACAAGCTGTGGCCAGAACAAACCATGTTTATGCTCTTTGCAAGTAAACTTTTTTTCTACAAGTATTTAATATTGCCTGGCTCATATTTTTGTTTACCTCGTATAGTTTGGTTTAAAAAGATGAAGGGGTACCACACAACCTAGCGTCTAGCAACTGACAGATGAATTTGGAGCAAAGCTAAACACACTTATACACAGTTAAATGGTAATTATATTTTGGAAATTATTTGGAAACCCACCAAATTAGAACCATAAGCTGTTTATCTATATATAAGCTATTTAACTGTACAACCTGCTATGCATACATTTTACATGTTTTGTACACAGCATATTGCATGTCACTACAGATGCATTTAACCAGGTAAAAATCTTCCAAAAATGTTGGACCATGTAAAACAGGAAATTAAAAGTGAATGAAATATTATATGAATATGCCACCAGACTTCTGCCTGAATATAAAAGGCTTTAGAAAAGAGAGGGCAATTTACTCCTAGGCAGTGCCAAATTTCCCAACCAAGTCATCAGAGCAAGTAGCTTGCTTCCATTTTTACATACTCCATAGAAAACATCACCATGATGTCAGCTATAATTATCACAAATGACCAAGATGCAACAAATTTGTGTGTCTGCAACATTTTCCCAGCCAGGCGCTTAAAGCTGCTTTTTCACAAGCCTAATGGCATGCTCACATAAAGCCGCCTTCTTACGCAAGAAATAAGTGTCAAACGTGAGACAAATTGCCTGTTTCAGTATTAAAACAAACAAAACAGGCAAATGTTTTTTACCCAATTACATCTTCTTAAGTGTATTTTTCTATTTATATTCTATATTCCAGAAAAACTGGAAATTTTAATAGTCCCAACCAGTTCAGTGGCATGCAAACTATCTTAAACGCTGAATTAATGAGAGGAATAACCAAAATCTGTTACAATATACCAGTAGAATTTACCAAAATGTGCAGAGGAGGTGGGTCCCATACAGTGATATTACTCCTTAAACAATTGGCCTGGAAAAAGAGCTCACCTATGTTTTGAGCCCTTTTAATTTCCAGCAAAGACATAAAAGCTAAGCAGGACATTACAGGGTAATAATTAGTGAATTTAGTTCAGTGTGTTTTACATACAGTGAAAATGCCTTTGCAATAGATGGATCCATTAGACAATTGCATCACACTTGCGAGTTTGTGCATCTGGTATTGGCTGTCGCAGGGTTGCCAAATGTAAAAATGGCCAAATGGCTATATGTAAAAAAAACAAGAATTGGTAACTCTACAAAGCAAATGCAAAGCACAGGAAAAAGTAGGGCAATGTAACCTGGACAATCTTGAGGCAAATTTTGTGATTTGTGGAGGCAGTCCCTTTGTTTGAAGTCAACATTGAAGAGGGGTTGTCGTTTAAGAGTAAAACTATTTCTAGCCTTTGTTTTATCACAGGAACGATTTTCAAATTCACTTTTCAGAGTCCTAACACTTTAATTAATAGTGGAAGCTTGCTCCCTGCTGGTAAGTGCCTTTGTGTATCAAATATCCCATGAATCAAAATAAAGAGTTCTGTGGCATTTAGTACACGCCTGTTAACTTTGAAATCACATATATGCTTGTGTACTTCTAAAAGTTGACAAATTAACTTATTTAACTTGTTCAGCCATCCCCCTGCCCCCCACCACTACTTTCAGTACAAAACATACCCATACTAAAATATTGCAGTTCCTAAACCATGTGACTTACATACATAATTGTGGTATCTTCTGAAGGAAAACACTTGGGACATTATTGTCCAAGTGTCAGAATTAATAGAAGCAAAAAAGGAAAAAGTTACAGAAGCTGAAATACAGTGGAATTGAAATGTTATGCACAAAATATTTTTATTTCATACAAATATTTATTTTATATATCTCAGAGCATCCAAGAATAAAGTGGTCTCAAAGCCGTTTTTATTATTTGAGGATGATATCACAAAAATAGGTTTTCTGTAAACTTTTCTTCTCTAGCATGGTACATTTCCAAAAATGGCCACTCGGATCCTCTAACGTCACTTTGTAAACAAATGAACAGAGGTAGAGAAAGCTTTATAGATTAGAACCATAAAAACCCAAACAACCCCTAACAATTATTTACAAAGTAGATACCATGTGTTTTTAATACAAAAGTATTCACAGTCATTGCAAAATAATCACAGAAATCATCACTGATGGCCAGCAATCTGTGTCTTCACTGAGCATCAGTGTAAATGGCCGCAGTAATGGGCAACAGACACATCATCTGCCCCGAACAATATGCTTTTGTCCTTATAAATTACATAAATAATTTAGATAAATACCTACATATTGTGGCCACATTGATAATGTTTTACTATTAGCGAATGTAAATGATCATAGCAGAGACAGAACTGCAGGCTACATTATAGCTACGCTAACAGGTGCACAAACTCGCTGCAAAACAACAACATATACTAGTGAAGACTGAACTGTGAAATATGAATCATGTATGCATGGGCTTATTGTACACATAAGACTCTGTTGGATGAGATTTTACACAGCTAATGTTCTGGCAAACGTTCTCTGAAAGTTCTCTCAAAGTTATCAAAACATTCTTGCAGTAATGTTAGTAGAACTTTTTTAGCATTATATATCTTATATATCAAAAATGTTATTCTTAAGCTGTTATTGAGAGGTTTTAAAAAGTTACGGAAATAAAAATGTTTAAATAATGTTCTTATCAATATACAATAATGTTAAAACAATGTTTTGAATGTTCCTAGAATATTTAAAATAACATTTTTATTATTTTTGTTACTTAACCCGAAACATCAGGGAAACGTTCTTACAACCAAAAATTGTTAGCTGGGTACATGTCTTTGCCTATTTTTAATGAACTTGTAGTTCGAAAGTAGCTTTACCCAGCGGCAATGAATTTTTTGGGAGATCTTGGGGAGATTATATATTAATGCATAGCATATTACCAAGTACAGTCTTCTGAAACATTACCAGCAAATTTTGAATTGTAATAAAAACGCATTTTATAGGTCTTAGCATCATAGAGCAAAATGAGTTTGAATTTCACCCTGTTAAAAATCACCTAAAACATAGACATTTTAGTTTGAAACATTAAAAAAAACTATGGTACTGTATCTGGTATTTTAGCTGGCACAATAATATATGGATTTGTAATAACAATCCAAGAATAATATGTTTCTGCATATAAGGAATATGGCTCCAGTGTGATGCCACAAAATGACTTTATTGGTGCAGACATTTAAAACCACTTGTCATACAATTTGTCATTCGTTATCAAACACAGCTAAAGCCAAATCAAAAAAATATCCAGCATGCCTTAGACATTTTGGCAGTGTGTAGTCCTGAATCCTAACTGCATTAGACTCATCAGTTTTAATTCCAACACACTTAAGAGACAAGACATAAAACTGTCTTTTAGGAGAAGCTTGGCACAATTCATCAGCCCTAGAGTGTGTATACAGGAGGGGGTGTCGAAAAGCAAACTCGTTGGCTCTGGGCAGGAGAAGCCCCCTCAGCTCTCCAAATGAACCAGCTGTTTATCTTGGCAGTGCTAGTCATGGTCCACTGGGCCTGACGTTTTGCCCGCTCTCGGCCACTGTTTTTAGGTTGAAGTGGGCAGCGCCAGGGTAAACATATGAGCTCAGCCCTCGCTGGGCTCTCTGCTAGGCTACCAAGAGCCCACAAGCCAGGGTAAACAGCAGCTATGCAACAAATAACAAGGGAATCCCACTGGTAGGAGAACTAGCTGGCGAGAAACAAAGGACAGTGCTAGTGGGCTAGCAAGCCTGTCATCAAATGCTAAACACCTAACTATGAGCAAAACATTATGGCTGGGAAAAACAGACTAAAGTCAGACAGTGGGTGCAGAGGAGCAAGGGAACGACTTGTCATCATGCTATGAGACAGAGCGTCTTTACTTTCTGCTCTGTGTCTCTGTTTCTCAGACGGTAAAGAAAACATAAGTGAGACAGTCTCGGTCTCTGTGCTATTACGGTTGCCATCATTTCAAATAAACAGTCACGGTTCTAAATAAGTGCATTTTTTTCTGTGGCGCTAAAGAAAATATCACTGAAGACTACCACTAATCAAATGTGAGGCAAGTTGTGCCACAAAGTCTTACTCAAACCAGCTAGAAACCTGCACATGACTTCTGAAAGTCTACACGCAGGAGACCAATGAATTAAACCTCACGCTGTAATTTAGCACAAAGAAACAGGTGGGTCTGGACACATTGAATTACAGCTTTTAGATAAATAATTTTTCCCCCTAAGTTCCACTTTAGATAACCACAAACCAGAGGAGGGCGATCCACAGAAACACAGCAGGATTAATATCAAAACCACACTTTCCTACTCATAACCCGGTAATATACAACAAGCGCATGACAGCGCTATATTTTTGCAATATATTTGCAATAAAACGGAAAAGAGAAAGGGTCGTGACTCCTGGTGGTTATTTTGGAAATCATATTCTATTACTGGATTTATGAGGTTGGAAACATTTTACAGACAGACTAATGCACTTGTCATTGCTTATCTGTGAACCAGAACAAATGATGTGTGCAAGGAGAAGTGAGTAACTCCAAAGCTGGTAGTTTTGTCCAACAAAAGCTATTAGATGGGATGTATTCTTGTAAAAAGTAACATAAGTAGCAAAGTCTTTCAGTCTGTGATATAGTGGCAGAGTTTCAGTATGTGAGTATATGATGATAGCAGTATTTTAAAGAATCATTGTGAGCTGCCATATGCTGAGCTTGGTCATTTAAGGATAAAATGATTCCCAAATAAAGAGATCAGTGTAGCATAATTCTGTTAGCTGCTACTGGTGAACAGTAATGCTGTACAGACACTATTCTGGTTGCAATAAACATCTTTCTAACATTCTGACTATTTCCATAGTATTTCTGTAAAACTGGTTTATGGGATTAAAATTTTTGGGGGAAGAGTGTATTTTTATAGGATGAAATGAACTGTTTTTTTTCTGGCTGCTGCTTTTCAGGTCATAGTAATAGCCACTAGAAGGTTTGTGTGTGTTTATAGTTCATGGTGCCATCATCCAATCAGAGATATCAGTATGTCAGGACAATTTTCTGGAGCTTTAGAGTGATCAGTCACATGGCATTTACGTCTCAGCTGATTGGCTAAAAAAGTCAGTATTAGGAACTGAGCACCCAAGAGCAAAGATGGCAGAGTATCAAACCGTATACTTTCTCTGAGGGTCATGCGCCAACAAAGCAACTGACATTGAGATGCACAGGGATGTAAACGGGTGGCTTTCTCCAGATGAACGCAGCATGAAGTTGACCCATTTTATGTCTTCACAACCTCACTGAGATGATAGCTCGACAGGCTCTAGAGAGTTTTCCACCGAATTGCTTTCCGTCATGATGTCACTAACTGTTTATCTACCGTCTTTTCTCTTGCCGATTATTTTCTGAGAATAGCTCACCTCTGACTCAAGTACATACAAAAAACCCCGTCGACCGTGAAAACCTATGATTAAAGTAATCATCTATTGAATCTAGCAAAGAATACGTGCACGCACACACACAGACACGCTGTGGGTGGCCGTAAAGATGCATCATTCATGCCGTGGTTTGAGCCATCTCCATTGTAAAAGAGACTACACTACACTGCGTGCGTTCTATTCATGTTGTTAATACATTATATAACTGCTCTCTGCAGCTGCTGAGGCAAATGTTAGTGCGAAAGCAATTAGTCAGGCCTTACTGAACAAACTGGTCCCTTCCCTTGCACCCTGACTGCTGCTGCTTGTAGTACTACCTGCAAAAAAGCACATACAAGATACATACATTAACAATTGATCACACTGTGGGGGAGGCATCTGAGTAACATGTTTTTCCAGACAAGTTCCTCTCCTATCAGTGCTTCAATCACTGATGTTTTCCAGCAGTAAGCCACTACTGCCTCTTACAAAGATGTCACTGGTCCAATATTTGACTCATATTATACAGTCACTTCTCAGAAGCCAAAAAAGGACTGTAAAGTATCTTTCCAGTTGTTTCCCTCAGCTTTATTAACCCTCATGCTCTGTCTGGGGTCTCAGAGACTCTTTTATAAGCCTAAAAACATACTTAAAGACCACATGAAATCACAATGCAGTTTGTCTTGTGTTGACATATTTCCATTTGAAACAAAAAGACTGGGTGTGACATATGATTTAGCTACATCACAGCCATGAATCAGACCAGAGGAAAAGTTTATTTCTCAGAGGTTTCTCTTTCAAAGCTCAGAAGATTTGATGGAGTTCTCTTTTTAATTTGATGGAGGTCTGTTTCATTTCATTCACAAGTATCAACTTTGTCTCACGTTTCAAAGGAGAGTATGGAGCTGTAAAACTGGTGTAGATTGTGGCTAAAATAATCTGGATTTGGGTAAATTTGATGCATAAAGTTTTAGTTCATACTGAAATCTTCAATAATCTTGCCTTTTGATTGGAATCTTGCCGTGTGAATTGTGAGTCTTTTTCTTAGGAGAAATATATGAAACACAGGATTCCAGCTAAAATTTCCATTTGCTCTCCATTTAATCTCATTGCTTGTCTAGGAGAAAAACTGAGATATCTGTAATTTTCCTATGGAAACATTATTTTCCTATGTAATGTTCCTATGGGAGGATTTTTTAACAGTTTTACTACAAGTTCTTGTCAACTTTTAGGAGTAAACTGGCATATAGATGGCTGATGTCAA
>JAZGTK010010080.1:0-16683 GCA_036877625.1 Ambastaia sidthimunki | reverse complement strand
GATCATGACAGAGCCGGAGCCCGGCGTGCTACAGAGATGAGCCGCCCGCTTCTGCTCAGCTTTACCCCAACAGAAAGAAACGCCCACCATCTTACTTTTCACAATGATTTCATGCCGGCCACAAATGCCTTGTGTGAAGTTCTGTAAATCTAGCAGAGACATGAGGAGCTGAACCACAGGATAAGCACAGAGATAATCAATTGCACATTACAAAAAAAGACAACAACCGTGTGCACGTGAGCACAAAATGCAGACCACCAGGGTCGCTGGGGGGTGATTGCATGTACTGTTATGGATCTCTGTGTGTTTGTAACAGCATTTGTCATGGGCAGCATTTTTAAGAAGTTTAAGAATCTATCTATCCATCCATCCATCCATCCATCCATCCATCTTATATACATACACACATATTTAACATTTATGATTAAGATTACAAGACATTGGCCTTTACTGCATTTCTATAATCTAAATCTTGCCACTAACCAAGCCCCCCAGCCCCCCTCACAGCAGCCCTGCATGAGTCAGAAAAGCCTCCATTACTCTTCCCCAATGTGGTATTGTGAACATACACCCGACCCGCGAAGGTTAACCTTCAGTCATCAATCACAGTTGTCGGCGCGTGAGCTTCTGCGGTGCGGCTGTATCGTGATATATTACACGTATAAGTGGACGCATCTTAAGGTAGCTAAGAGCACAGGCCCTAATTTACAATCCCAGGCTAATGCACCTTATTGTAAAGTTAAGAGTGCTGTGCATACATGCAGTTACGTCCTCTGATGCTCTCAACACACTAATGCAGCTCTCGCATGACAAGCCTCAATGAAATTCTCACCGTTACAGTCACAGATAGTATCAGAACAGCAGATGATCACGCAAGCTGGGGTATTTTTCAAGAGTGTATTCTCACAAGCCAAACTGAAAGCCCTTGAAAGACAGCTGTTCAAATTCTCAGACTTCATAATATTTAAGGAAATATGTCAGGATGAAGTATGTTATGCAAGTAAACAGGTGTGTAATGTAAATACAAGCCTGGATATAATACATTAGGCATACTGGCAAAGTGCTTTAACCTGCGTGTTCTTAAACATATACTGTACAACTGTACATTAAAATAGATTATGATAACATTCCTGCCACCTATAGCTCTTACATCTGGAAAATAAACAGTCCAGCTCACAGTTCTGTGTCATTCTTACTGTTTTAACTCCTGGGCCTCCACAGAGAAGAACATATATTTAGAATCAAAGTTTCAAGACACAGAATTTTGACCAGGTCCAATGGACTTTAATGAACAGAACATTATGCAATTTTAAAAGTCTGGGAATATAAAAAGTGATGATTCAAAATGGAGCTAGTCTGAAGTTCATGTGAAGAGCTCATCTTTATGGCTCGAGTCCTGCATTGCTTCAGAGCCTCACCAGAGACCAACAGGCCAAAACATTTTATCCAACTTCATCCATCTCTTCCTGACTCTTCCACTGACTGAGAGGAAAGAGATTAATCCCTAATCTTGTGTTTGAGATCTGACAGGTGACCTTTATATGACCTATTAAAACTTAAAACTTCCTGCACAAAGTCTGGGGCTGATTGGACCCTACAAAGATTCTCAAAGCCAGTACATGACACACAGCGTTATTATTGTGTAATTTTCTTCATTGACTAAACTGATCCGATACCATCATCTGTGGTTTTCCTCTCAATGGTAAAGCACAGCTTGCAAACTTCTAATGGTTTGGAAAGAAAGGGCTGCATCATTTCAGCTCTTGAATTTCATTGGCATATATTTCTGCAGTGGGCTTAACAGAAATACTTTTACTGTAAACAAATCTCTAGCAATCAGCAGGGAGCATGAAATATACAGCTAAAAGCGTTCAGGCCCTTTTTCCGTAAATCATTTAGAAATAATTTCAGAGGAGTTTTTATACTGTCATTATATTATCATACTTGTAAACAGACAGGATTTTCCCCAGCTTTCAGGGGACAAATCCAAGATTTTTTCCAGCTTGTATCAGTAGGTTCAGCCACACTGGCTCCCTTTAGCTGAATTACATTTCTGACAATTGTTTAAAGCAAGTTTGGACAGAGCTGTGACCAAGTGGTTAGAGCGCAAGCTTTGACATGTCAAGCTCACGCTCATGCCAGTGATGTGGTTTGAGTCTGGCCTCCGCCATCTTCCCAAACCATTTCCTCCATCTCTGCCTCATTTCCTGTCAAAATAACATGTGTGGTAATAAATGTCAAAGGAAAAACACAATCTGATAACTTGATTCAATAAAATCACATTACAGGAAAAGTTCACCCAAAAATATTAACTGTCATTATTTACTCATCCTCTTCTTTTGGTCCATTAAGCACAAAATGAACTACAGTACAACATGATAACCGAGTTGTTTTTGACCATACAACAAAAATAATTGGTGACCACGACTGTCAAACAAAATTTAAACGTTTTGATAATAAAGACTTAAAGCTGCAATTCATAACTTTTTTGGTTAAAAAAAATGAACAAAAAACAGTTATTGAGCTAGTACATGACAGATCAGTGTTCAGCAGGTTATATAAATGATTTATAATTTGAATGGTCGGGTCTGATTTCACAGAAAATGTCCATTTGTGGACAGATCCGGTTACTATATCGCATGTAGATGGTGCAGCGTTTGTAGCTTGTTCTTACAGCAGTTGTTTAGAATTTAGAAAAATAACTCCACAAGCAACCTGCAATTTTAAGTTTCAAACAGAGATGGCAGTAGAGAGGCAAAAGTTACCAGCTGCAGCTGTAAATCTTAATTGTAATTTATCTAGCTATTTTTTGGAGCTTGACACAAGAAATGGCAGCCATTCATTGAAGTTTCATTGAGTCAATGAAATGAACAGGTAGCATTCTGGCTAAAGACACACAATAACAACAGAACAGTAAATCCCTTTTACGTTTCTTGCTGTGTTTTGTCCTTTCTGGCTAAATACAGAGTAATTAATCCTCAAGTCTCCTCAGTTTACCATCAACCCATAGGCTTTACTTTGTCCTAACACTCACAATAAATTAAACTGCCCTTCGCTCCCATAGGTAATGGCCGTTCAATAAAGGTGGCACAGAAATATGTTACGCAATCTTTCTGCAAAAGCCTGGAGGCATGAGGCTGTAAACACAAAGTTTTGTTTGTTTTGTATGTGAGCGTTTGACTATATTTACGAGGTTGCTCAAAGAACTTTGTATTGATATATGGTGCACATCTTGATGAAGATCAGGAGATGTTTCCTTCACAAACTTCACTTCTGAACCTGAGTTTCTCTCTAGAAAAGGCCTGGTGTTCATGTCCTCTAACATCTAAAGTTTGATGAAGTGTCTCTTTTCTGATGTCCAACATGTACATATCAATGGACTAAGTTGACAAATGAACAATGCAGATAATGATACATAACAAAATTATGATAAATAACAGACTGCCAGTATATTTCCATCCTCAAAACAGCTTCTCCATACTACAGGTATAGACATCTCAACTTAAAAATAAACAATATTTGAATTTATATATGAATATAATTAATATATGACTATAATTGATATTGATTATATAGTTAACTATATAGATAATTGATATATCTGTCAATTATTAGACAGATGATAGATTAATTAGATAGATTAGATAGCAACCAATAATTTGCTAATAATGTCACTCGATTCATCCCACCTTACAACCATGAAGCTTGTGTTAATTGTTCCACCATCATGTGCTAATCGCATTAAAGATCAATCTGTAATAAACCCAAACATCTAATCAGTACGTCCAGCTGTCAACATCAATACACTGTAATTCTCTCATTCTTTAAACATCACCACAATAACGTCATTGATTTACAGTCTATTGACTCTTGTACATATTCCCCACCTTTAGCTTCCTGCCTCAAATAGATGTTTGCAACACAGCTTCCTTTGAAAGCCAACCGAGCGTGTAAGCCAAGCTGAACCACTTTCTAATTCAACGCGTGTGAAGTTAACAAGCCACACGGATGATCAGGTCAGGCGTGTGGAATGACCAGGTTAAGAAATCCACTCATTTGTTCCCTTTGGTTTGGACCTGCTCTCTCAGAAATAAGACCAGACAGTTCATTAATGCTTCCCAGCGAATACAATTTGAATCAAACCCCAAAGCTGTGTATGTTAAGCACAACGCTTGTTTAGCAGTGGCCTAACAACCCGTCAAAACAGCCGGGCATCACATCAAAGAGGCACAAACACAGAGACACGGACAAAAAGGGCAACTGCGGAGAGCACTTGCCACTTCACATTTTCCTCCTGGACGCGCCGTGAGCTTTAATTGATTTTTCATCAGGGAAATGGACTGTGGAATCTGGTTCCAACATTTCCTTTGCTTCCTAAGTATCCGCCATTAAAAAAAAAATGTGTCCCAAACAGAGTGCTGTGCAGGACAAACCGCATCGAATGTGAAGCTTGTATCTGAGGCCTAGTGAACTTGAGAGGTTTAATCACGCTAGTGCCTCCTACCTCATTAATGTTGCTCTGGATCCAGTCTTTCACGGTCTTCAGGGCGATATCTGCTGCAGGCTCGTTGGGAAAACCTGTGGAGATGGAGAAGACTCAGTTTTGAATTCATGCCGTAGAGAAATCCAGGCATATGTACTCACACTTTAAGACTAAAGCAAACATCACCATATGGTTGTTGCTGCTCAACTCTTTCCACACTTTCAACAGTTTCTACAAACAACAATCTGTTGAGCATGCACACACAACCGAGAGCGCAATTCATTCATCCAAAAAACACCCACAATCTTCACCACCTTCACCGTAACGTATTTCACACAACCGTCTCTACATCCCCATCCCCAAATATGCTCTATTAGATCCCTTAGCCACATTCATCACCAGTGTTTGCCAATTTCTTGTAGATTTACAGATCCATTAAGTCGCGTCAACATGATCCTTTACGCTGGTAGCCTCTCGGGTCACCACCACGATGAGAAAGTAGTGACACATTGACCAGCGAATGTGAGAGACGACATCACTAACTGCCATATCAATCAGCAAACCCTGAGCTGAAATGCGAAACAGGTCTCAGTGTTAACACAGCATATTGATTGGAGGAAAATTGATTGAGGAAGATTAATAATTAATATTGTTGAGGTAGAGATGGGAGAGAAGGTGAGCCCGGGAGCATCTGTTGCCCAGCGAGTGGCAACACTGACCCCAAAGACCCTTCCCAGAGTCCAGACGCTGGGGTGACGGAAAACGTAATTACCACACGGCTGAGATGTTTTTACCGTCCGTTTCACCTTTCTATCTTTTCAGCAGCTTGACAGAACGTTATCCGTGGCTCCTGACGTTCCTCTGTGCCTTTCAACACCAAATAATTAGGGCATCTGTTGGATGTGAGAGGAGGGGCAAAATCTGATAGGCTTCGTCCCATCAATATCTGCCCCATTCATTCCTTTTTTTTACTCATTCCTTGCTTGGCATCTCTCTCTTTCTGAAAGACAGAACGGAGTGATTTCTGCTGCTGGCTTACCAGCTGGTTGGAAAGACAGAACTGAACCCTGGGTCAACGAAATGCTTGAGACGCGATAAACCTATTATCTCCCTCAAAAATAATCCCTATTCAGTACAGCATCAACACGAACACAATTCTTTTTGGCTGCTTTTCACAATAAACAAAGTACAGAGAAATGTGTCCACAGAGCACTGGCTTCAGACTGTCAGAAATTAACATAGGGTAGAACAGGGATAATTGTAGCCAGGGGTGTAGAAAGCATTACGACTGAGGGGATGTACCCCTTTATACTGCAACTCCCCACTGTAACGCAAATGTCTGTTGGAAATATTATCCCATCTGAACAGTGCTCAAGATGTTTAGGGCAAAATATAAAAGCTTTTCTGAGTACATAAGCAAAAAAATTACAAGTTTCCTTGATCTCCTTTTCTAAAATTGCTTTGAATTTGAACTAATACTCTGTTTAGTAAGTAAATGCTCCATTTTGAAGATCTCACTAATGCACTTTTGAGATCATGCTAATTCATATCACAACGTCCTGAGGGCAGAACACAACACTCATGTACAAATCATGTCTTTAGTGTATTTTTTCCAGATTTGTGCTTTCGAGGCATTAATTATACAGAGAGAGAGAGACAAAAAGAGAAACATGGTAGTGACAGATAGTGACAAGCTGTGGTAAGTCCCAGCTAACAGTGAACGTTCCCAGAACATGTCTAACCTTGTCTAAAAGTTCTCTTGAAGTTATCAATAACATTCTGCAGTAACATTAGTAGAAAGTTTTTATTCTTATATATGATATATAACAAAAATGTTTTCTTAACGTTTTTAGTTGAAAGGTAAAATAAATTACAGAATTAAAAAACGTTAAAATAACATTGAAAAACATTCTTTTAATTAACCAATAACATTAATATATCTAAAAAGATGTGATGTTCTAAACGTTCCTAGAACATTTCAAAAACATTTTTGTTACATATGGAAATGCTAGAGAAACATTTTGACAACTTTTGTTAGCTGGGGTCAGAGTAACTGTAATAGATCTTATTGAAAGATCTCTCTGACCTCATCTTCTCCTCTGACTGCTTAACATGCTCCATACAAGCCTGCGAGAAAAACCCTCACCATCACTTCAGATAAACATCAGTGATCTTTGAATTCAAGAGTTTTGGAAAAACTGCTAAATGCTGCTGGAGCGAATACAGTGAGACAGACATACAAAATGCAGTCAAGTATAAACCCTATGGATAACAATCACTAGAAATGTACAAAACCACAAAGAGATTTAACAATTTTTGTGCAATCAAATAATCATAAAGGAAACCTTACATGACTTCTTGAAAAAAGTGTCTGAATGAGAGAACGGGAAATGTTATTGTGTAGTATGGAACATCGGTTGAGTTTGTGCTGGATAGCTACAGTAGGATCCAAATATAACACTTGCCAAGCTGCAAATGAGAGAACAATTTGGCTTTGGGAAGTAAATAAGCTAGTTGCCAATTGGCCAGTAACTTTATGAGAAATGGCAACACAATACAGTTTCATACAAATAACAATAGCCTGTTCCTCACTGATGTCACCAATGAGAACCATTAAAACATCTACAGAAAACTATATAAATCTTCCTATTTATATATCATTATGTATAGACAGACAGATCTATTATTGTATATAATCCTACACAAATATATAAGGACAAACAACTAAATATTTCAAATGTCTTATGGTAAAAATATATTTTATTTCCAAATACAGTTTTTGTGGGCATGAAATATTTACAGTTGGTAAATTTACCTGCCATTGACAAGTGAGGCAAAAAGTTAATTATGGACGCTGTATATAGCTCATGCAGTCTGCAGAAGTTTTGTCATCACTGATGGATGCTCACTAGTGTACCGGCTGCTGATGAGGGCTCCAGGGACACTGTTTTTAGAAGACTGTCTCTACATCTAATGTGAACAAACCAAAAGGCAGAAACAGCTAAAGATAAACTACTGTAGAGTGCACTACACAGGGTGTCAGCCATTTCATATTGTTGTCCCAACTCTTAGTCAGCTATTTTATTTGCTATATAGATCACAGTTTTTTACCTACAGTATAGTGTACTCTGATTTATAGGGTATAACCAAAGTACAAAAGTAACAGGTGATATTTAGCTCATAATGCAGAGCAGAGAAGACAAAATGACAAAAAGGACACAGGAAGTAGCTTATCGATTGAATAAAACAAATCAATGTCTAAAATTATATTCTAAAATAGTAAATAAGATCAAACATTTTGATTATTCAAAAGCCACAATCAACTGAGCTTTCTGCTGTTCATAAAACTTGATGTGGACCTTTTCAAAAGAGTTTCCAAAACAAAAAATATTTCTACCAGCCACAAACAGCCACAAAGTTTTTTAAGTCATGTCATATTTGTGACTTACGATAGGGAGCCACTGGTTGAAGTTATTAAATAATTAATATGGCCGACTTCTGCACCATGCTGTAACCAAAAAATAAAACTGACACATCTGGGCTGGAACAGCAGGACCAGGAAAGATTCTAAAACTTGGAAACTGTCAAGATTTGCCTGATAGGTGATGTTTTTTGATACAGGTGACGTCTAGCCAAACCATCATATCATCTGTCCAAACTTCAGCTGTGGGCTTTCACTGATACACACAGCTTTCTCTGTGAATGTTCTGAAGTTTTACGAGCCTGAAAAATTGTGTGTGTGTGATGGAACAACAAAATTTAGGGAAGACAAAAAAATACGAATGGAGACAAACAAACAGACAAAGGAAAAGTCTCTGAGGCATCTCAGGTGTTTCCTAAAGAAATCAGTTTTTTATCACATGACTAAAACAATCAGTTTAACAGGGAGCAAGTCAGTAAACGTAAAGTTTATTATAAAGTAAATTAAATAAAGTAAATAACAGCTCTGACCAATGAGAAGTCTGGCTGCCTGATTGTCCATTTCTGTGATTCAAACTGATCTTGTGAAGATTTCATAAAATGCTTTGACTAATATTAAAAATGCTTTGACTAATATTAAAAATGCTCCACAAGCGTAACACCTTCTCCTACATGCAATTTAAAAACATATTTACAAACCAGACTAACTGAACAATGTTGCGCTTTGTTGTATACGAGGACAACACAAAAAAAAAATGTGTGTTGTCTATTCAGTATTTCAGAGCACCTGTCTCTCATGTCACATTCAATTCAGCTTGTGAGCATACAACTCTGCTACACCATAAGACCTTGTAAAGATTCAGGCTCTGTTTAAACAACTGTGACGTCTAAAGTATGTCCTCAGCCCTCGAAATATCCCTAAGCAGGTTCAACCTCACCGATGATGAAAGCATGTGTTCAACACAAAACCCTCCTTCTTCCTAGATGCAATCTGAAGATTTGCTTTCTCTCTTTTATGCAGCGGTAACCCTACATCAATGTGCAACTATCACAAAAGATTCCTTCTCTAAGCCTGTGTTCATACTTCCACCCCAGCAGCCTAAAGCCCGGGCTTTACACAGAGAGCTATCCTGAGAATGCAACCTGTCCCATATCAAGGTACAGAGATAAGGATTCAGCCCTAATCCAAACAGAGACGGACAGGGAAACCCAGATTGAAGACAAGTAGCCAACTGACCCCGGCTGATCCCGGACAACTGTTGAGATACATTGTGTGGATTTCCTCCACTCATCTTCCTCACAGTCCTGGGCTAAAACCCTCAGTGTCAACAAGAGCAGACAGGGTAAAGAGGAAGTGACACGTGGTGAGGGATAAGATTGTCACCATGACATTATAAATAATAATTATAAATAATTTATCTGGGCACATTTTTTCTTTAAAAATAAAAATAATGTGCCCTCATAATCTTTTAAAGATTCATCAAAATCTAAAAATGTACTTCACAATCTAAAAATGTACTTCACTTCTAAAATGGCAGACAATGACATCAGTCAGTCAGTCAGTCTGATGGCTTGGGTGGAGCCAGAACTGTTAACCACTCCCCTCCAACAGTCAGTCTGCTGGAAGCTTTAAAATATGTCTAGAGCCAATCAAATCAGGTTAAAAAATAAAACAAGCCACTCCCTCCAGTTTTCTTTTTTAATTTAAGTCACGCTGGAACACTAAAGTTGGTTGCAACTGACGGTTCAGACTGACTATAATGTATGATGTGTTTTTAACAGGGTGCTGTTGTGTTAAAGTGTGTTTTCTCTTCACACGTGAGCTAAAAACAGGCTAATGCACCTTGCAATGTCTTCCTGCAGATCAAACACGCAAACTAATACAATGGAGGCTTACCATAAATGCCCTGAATGTTGCTTAGGATAAATGAATATTGTCACATAAGAATGACCTTTGACCTCGGGCTCTGAGTTAATAGATGTTTAAGAATAACGCACCACATCGAAGGCAAAATGCCTAACTGCATTTTTCTCCTCAATGCCTCAGCAAGGTCTTTGCGGTACATATCTTTGTGAAAATAAATAATAAATCATGTCTTATCACAGTGTGTACACAAACCCTAAATGAGCAGACCTTGATATGATGATGAATGTTTCAGGTCAATACAGCCCATTGAGCTGGATTATGAGGCAATAAAGCGCTCTCTTCAAATGACAATAATCTAATGAGTGACACGTCGTGATGTAAGACAGGCCTGTCCTTTCCCTGAGAAAGTCACTGGATGTTTAAACCTCACAGGAGCATCGCGTGTCTTCTCTCCTTCCGGATTCAGTGAAAGATGAACCGGCGTCTAATTCATTTTCTCTTTGTTGCTTATCTAAAAGCGGGGCTGGATATATCATGACAGATTGTGACAGCGCCATAAGAGCGAGGCTGTTAAGACGCCCGAATGGTTCAAACGTAATTGCAGCTCCCTCCTTTTTGACTCTGTTTCTCTGTAGGCTAAAACAATAATGGAAGAATTAACCTCTGGGCTATTGGATTTGAGTTTTTCTGATATGAATTTCAGACGCTGAAGTTTTCACAAGCATCTATAAATCTGAAGTGTGTCATTTCTGAGCCACCAGTGTTCCCAAATGGAATTGCAAAAGAAATCACAACCCCATAACCACACACAAACTCTGTCTTCTATTGGTTGGACAAACAAATGGCCACGCCCCCAAATTACACCATTGGTTGAGGCCATGTTGCTAAATCGGTCTGGTTGGATGTTCAGACAAACAGAAGAATGTTCTGAGAGACACATTTTAGAGAAATCAATACACAAATGGTTTATTTAAAATGTTTCTGTATTGTAAGCAAGGACAGGAAATGTATTTTAACATCACAAAAATTACACATCGTTGACAGAACTATAACTGCAGGGGAGAAAAATAAAACACTAGCGGAAGAAACAAAAATACTGAATCAATTAATAATGAACATTATGCCACTAGTTTTTAAAAGTTAAAAGTTTTTAATTTACTCACCCACTTTTCATCTCAAATCTATGATTGTTTTTCTTCTGTGGAACACAAAACAAGATATTTTGAGAAACGTCTCAGTGCCACTGTTGTTCGGTTACTTGTTTCAAAATATCTTCTTTTGTGTTCCTCAGAAGTGAAAAAAGTCAGGTTTGGAATGACATGAGGGTGAGTAAATGAAACAATTTTAAACTATCCCTACTTTATTTTTTACTTAGCAGCTATTTAATGAACATACTATGTAGCCGCACTGTAGAAAACCGTTGAAATCTACAAACACTTATTCATATTACAGAATATGAGATGATCCATTTTTAACATTTATGAACTGAGGCAGATGATAGATACAGTGTCAAGAATGATGCAACCTCTCCCCGTCTCGCTGCTTTTCTTGTGTCCTCACTATGTAAGGCACTGACAGATCCACTAGTTCTTTCCCATCTTCTCTGAAGAAGAAATAACCAGTTTTAACCCGTCTCTGGTGGTATGATTGATAGGCTATGAACGTCGGACTTAATAACCTCTATCATACCATCCAACCCCTCTGCTGGCGGCAGACGCCAGTTTGTTTATGGGTGGCATCTCCTTCAATACACCGTGTGTGAAAACTCTACCTGTGCTAATGGTCCAGGCTGAGGGATTAGACTGTCAGCTGGGAGTGAGGCCTCATTTTTCTACCTGCCTGCTGTCCACGGTTCCAGCCCCCCAGAACAGTCCTGTTACGGCCTAGCCTCTGTACCTGATCATCTGTCAGCCTGGACCTCAGCTCCCATGATGCAGTGGGAGAGAGAGATGGGGTGTCAGGCCTAGTTGGCTGTGAGTGACAGCGGTACATGTTCGATCAGGACACATGGGGCCGGATAATCTGGTGGGCGTGGCCACGTGGTTTGCTGTTAGTGCAAAGCTTCTGTTCAACAGAAACGTTCAAAAATTACATATTAAGTTCACGGAAATGAACACTTTATAGTGAACACATCTGACAAGTTCTAAAAAAGACATACATCCCTGGACAGCTGTTTCGCAGCTAACAGGAAATGTTCTCAGAACATTCTGACAAGCATTCTTTAAAAGTTCGCTCCAAGTTATCAAAAAACATTATTGCAGTAATGTTAGAAGAATGTTAACATTTAACATTATATATCATATCAAATACCTTATTCTGAAGTTGTTAGTGGAGGGTTTTAAAAACATTACAGAATTAACAAAATGTTCGAATAATGTTCTTATAACCAAGAATAATGTTAATGACATTTTAAATGTTCCTAGAACTTTCGAAACAACATTTTTAACATTTCTGTTAATTAACGGAAACATTGCGGCTACATTCTTTCAACCTAACCTGTTAACTGGGATTGTATGTCACAAAAACTATCTTTGTACAGCAAGTGCTTGTGTTCCAACACATAATAACAATTTACGCGCTTGAAATATCACAAGGAAAATTCTTTAATTTCCTTTCTCAACAAGCGTTTAGGCTTCTGTCTTTCTGACCAAGAAAAAAGTCTCACATCAAGGTTTACAGGGTAAATGTGAGGAGGGAAATATTCGAGGTTATTAGCTCTTTGATCATGATGTGTGAGGACTCTTCCTGTTATTTGAGAGTAAACACTTTCTCTCTGTGTAATGATGTATTCAGTCTGTGCAGTGGGGAGAGGCGGGTGCGAGCTGCAGATTATTTATTGAATAAAGCATTTAATGCGCTTGCAGACAGCACGCTGTAAGCACGTTCTGTCTGAAGTGCAAGGAGCTCATTGACGCATTCTTTTGACAGAATCTTTCGTCTGTAGACACTGAGTTACATCCATATATAACCCACATATGGGGACACAAATATCAAAGGGACACGCACGCACACACACACTTAAAAGCACTTGCTTTCTAGTAACATGAAAAGGAGACGCAGTTCTTGAGAATGAAAGCAATGTAGGAAGGAAGTTGAGACATTTGAGATTGTTGAGTGTGTGTAGAAAGTCATTTGTTCATGATCAGCCCTTTCATCCTTAAACTACATACACACACTGAACACACGTGTGCTTACTACCTAACATACACAACACATGTATGTGTGCACAGACAAACACACAGGTTCACAAACACACACACACACACACTTTCTTACCATATATTCCTGTTGATATGCATGGAAAGGCCTGAGAAAGAAAGAAGAAAAAGATCAAATTAATCAACCTCAAAGGTTACAAACATATAATTTCACAAGCATGTGATGACATCATTTCTGAGTCCCAACCAATCAGAGAAGAGCAAGTGTGTGATGCAAACTGAATTCAGTCATTGAATGTACAGACTTGAGCTCAACCAGGCAGATTTCCTGCTAAGCCTGCAGTTTAAAAACATGCACGAATTTCATTAAACAAAACTCAACCTGCATGAACGGTGTGATTGTAAGCTATCTGACGTTTATGAATTTAAAATGTAGCGTTAATAGCCAGTGGGGATAATTACTAATGCAGAGGTACACTAAACATCAAATATATATTAAAAAGCGTAAAAACACGGTGGGCTGCTTTTTTTTGATGAGGTTCTTCAGGCGATACAATATCACTTCTCAGAAACAAGAATCATCATTCACATAAAAGGCTGAAATGAGTTTTTGGTTGATGTTTGTTGCCGGGGCTGCACTTTGACAACACGGCACGCAGATATAACTTCATTTGAGACATAACATATATTGCCACATATAACACAATGACAGTTCCCCACCTGTAGACTCTGCCACCTGCTTTTAACATGCACCCTGTGTAAAACTCCATTTCAATTAACTTCCCCTAGCGAGAGATTTCAAAAGCAACATTTTGGCTGTCATCTGCTGATCTAATTAATCTGACAGTTCATTAAGGGACAGTCATATTTTAGCATGTCAGACACACACAGTAGCTGGAAGAGAACGAGCCTATGGGAAATATACGTAACTCTAATGCATGCGTGATAAATGCAAAACAACACACACACAGTAATTCAATATTCCTGAACTTATAATTGATTCAATCATGAGTCTGGACTTTACAATGTCCTAGTTCTTTCCGAAAGGTAAACAGGACCTTGGGAATCTGCTCAGGTTTGAAGAAAAAAGTCAGGCTCTGAGAAAAGTTACAAACTGAATGATTTAAAGGCGGAATGAAGCATTTTTAGTATGTGTTGACAGTACAGGCGACCATGGAAATCCCAAAGTATTTTATTTCCTCATTTTAGTTCTGTATCTGACACATGATTGACTAATTTTAAATCTCACAAACAGCTGGACTCCGTGATTTAAACTTTTTCTTGGCAAGACGTGCTAATCTCAGAAGGGAACACTTCTCAAAAAGATTTCCATGAAAGTTTTCATTAACTTTTAATTCATTCTGGGCAATAAAAAGCAAATTACGTGACCAGAAAAGGAAGCTATAGCCTTATGAAAGTAGCCTTTTGAAAAATGAAAGTTGCAATCCGTAACTTTTGCTCTCTATCGCCATCTCTGTTTGAAACATAAGATTGCAGGTTACTTTAACCACTTTTTACTTAAGATAAATGAAGCCAAACAGACATTTAAATATATATAAATCATTATTATAAACTTACTGTTGTGAATCAGGGCAGATAAGGGGACTGATGTATTTACTCAATAACTGATTTTTGTTTATTTTCAACCAGAACAAACTACGGATTGCAGCTTTAATATTCTGTCATCATTTTGCACCAAGTATGTTTGGAACAACATTTGCCAGTGTACTATTCCTTTAAAAATCATAAACATAAAACCCGATATTGTTCATTTGGGAGTGTTTATTTGTGTCCTAGTATTCTCTATAAACTGGCACTATAACAGGTGCCGGGACAGCTTTCCTCCCTTGGCACAAAGCAGACCAGAGCAACGCACAGAAAAACAGAGCGACTCTGATATTTATGGCCATATTTTTTAAAAGATTAAAAACTTACCATACTGTAATGGGTCTGGCTTTGCGGCACTTTCCACCAGATGTATTACTCAAGAGCAGGTTTAGAGCCGCAAGAACCATCATTTTTCCACATGACTGCTTTGCATGCACCCATTCCACATTCATCACTTTTAGTGTATTAATAAACAGTAAAGAGAAGATATTTATTCAAAGCTCCCATTTGTCTCCGCAAACCAGCTGAATCTGGATTTTAGCTTAACATTTATCACAAAATAAGTGTGACCGCCGCGTTAACGCAGCATTATGACAAATGCAAATTTGTCCCCTATCGTTCCCGAACGCAACGTTTGTTCGCATGCAGATATAAAACAGAAGCGTTCGCAAACAAAGCGCGTGTTAACGGCGGCGTTCGCACGATGGTTTGACCGCACAAGACGCTGTTTAGCGACACTTTAAAGGCTGCTAATAAGGCTTTGTTTTAAATGTTTGAAGTGTTAAACGCAGGTATTTTCCATATCAAACGGGGTTTGTGCCGAGTTTCAACACAAAGCAACCTGTAATTGCAATGAAAGCTCAGCTATCAGAACAATACAGGAGAAACAAACACAGGAAAACAACAGCAAAGTCATTTCAGGTGACAGCTGTACAAATCAAAGCCAGTTGAGCTGTTCGGTGAGTAACAGATGAGGCTGCGCACATCTCATTACACGCCGTAACTTACGATTAAAACATCACACCGCTACGCAAATGACGTGACATCCAGCGTACGCACGTGAAAACGCAGCACCGTGCATGTACACGCATGTTTTATTCTCATGTTTTGGCACTTTATTCTGCTTTTCAAAAGCTTTGTTTGGCTGTTTATTATTTTACAGTTTTGTGCCGAGGCTCCGGTTGTCAAAATTAATATTTCATGCGAGTCTTTCACTAAGCTTTGACCTTTCCAGGTGTACATCTCGCTCTGCTCCAACCGCATGTGATGAGCAGTGAGGACGGGCACGAAAGCATCAGAGCTCTGTACTGCACAACATCACGTTAAGCACGATCAGAAAGCCTCTGTGGGCTTCAAATAAAGACGTGATCATGACAAAAGAAAACCATCACAAATGTACATTCCCAGCTAACCATTTTAGACTGTACGAACGTTTCTGTAATGTTTAGACTGTAATGTTTCTTTTATAAAAAAAACATTAAAATCATTATTTACAAGTTGTAGGAATGTTACAAAGTTTTTAGACCCTGAATTAACATTATCGCTTGGTTAGAAGAAGGTTATTCAAATGTTTTAATTTTGTTTTAAAAATGAGATCATTTTCAGAGAACGTTCTGAAAACGTTTCCTGTTAGCTGGGCCTGTAACTTTCTAGAATGCTATAATGTATTTCTTTGTCACATTCTGTGTTAAGACATACAATGATATATTACAGCTACATTAAACATGAAATCAGATATGACACTGACAATATTTACTTTTTAAAGCATATTATCTTCAGATGTAATTACACTCGGAAATGTGTCACATTATAGAAAAAAAGGGTGTTAAAAGTGTCATTAACACAATTTCTTGTGCTTTGTTTCATTAGTCAAATACAAGCTACACTGTATTAAAATCTAGTCCAATAATCTGCATTACAATTGTTAACCCAAAGGCCAATGTCCTCTCAGAAACATTCAAAGAATCAATGAATCAATTTTTAATTAAACACTAATCTGTTTTCTGGTTTGGCCCCTGGCAGTACAGACAGACCACTCTGAAACATCCTTTACATGTTTGTCTTTACATCCTACATACTGTTTCAATTAAAGCAAAGTACCATGAGAAAATAACATATAGCAACATGCACATCCATCCCCCTACATG
>JAZGTK010010079.1:0-16686 GCA_036877625.1 Ambastaia sidthimunki | reverse complement strand
CAGATGAGGAATGAGTTGATGTAGGAGGGTGAAGACTCAAAGATTGAATGTTGATGCCAGTGGAGTGAGATCAGGAGGGGTGTGACGTGGCTGTCTTTGGTTTGGTTGTGTTGGTTGGAAGGTCAGTCAGTAGGTCACTGATGTCACTGAGTGCTTAACTAAGAGCTGTGTTGTGTGCTCAGACAAGAGTCTGATTTTCCTGATGTTGTAGAACATGTACCTGCATAACTGATTGTTGCAATGTAAGTAATGAATTTCAGCTGCTCATCAAACACAACCCTGAGGTTCCTAACGAATGAATAGATGTCAGAGTTGATCCCAGTTGAACTGTGAAGTTGGGTTCTAATGATGGGCTGGCTGGAATTACCAGGAGTTTATCTTACTGAGATTGAGCTGAAGATGTGGTTTATTTATCCAGGCAGAGATCTGAGCAGAGATGGTAAGGTCATCTGGGTGGAATGATAAGTAAAGCTGTGTGTCATCTGTGTAGCAATGATGTAAGAAGTCAAGAAGAATTAGGACAGATGACATGAAGTTGGCTTTTTTCTGCTGTAGATTTTCAACAACAGACAGTAGGGCAGTCTCTGTGGAATGTCCTTTTTTAAATCCAGACTGTTTTTAATCTAATCCTGTCAAGTAGGTTGTTCTGCGAGAGATAAAAGTTGATTACAAACAATCTTTTCAAGAAACTTTAAAAGGAACGGTTGAAACGTCATGGATGAGTGGTGCTGAGAATTGGTTGCTGATGGTTGCCACCTAATCTATATAGAGACGGACAAAGTCACTGGCAATCAGAGATATAATGAGGAAATACATTATCAACAGAATTTTACAAAACTATAGTAAAAACATTAAATTATCATGCAATGCAATAAAACAGGTATCCTGCTAACGATATCATGAAAAGTGTATAGATTTAATTTCAAGGCAAAACTAAAACATGCTGAGCAGGTATTTATATGAATTTCAGTATCGCCAGCAGACAGTGATTTAGCACCGCCCCAACACGCAACACTGCGTGACGTAGGTTTTAATCAGTTTAATCTATGTTACAGAGGAAGCAAAAAACCTTTTCCACCCCGTAAGCCGTGAAAGAAATATGATGCTCAGTATTAGTTTTTGTTTTAATATATTGTCACACTGAAGACAGATTTGCGATGTGTCGTGTATCATCAGACGAGAAAAAGATACTTTGACATGAACAACATGATATCCTGTTTCATCTGCTGACCTTCTTGTGTTTATCTTTTGTTCCGTTCTGTTTGTCTCATCTTCTGTTATTTGTTAAATGTTCTGTGGAGACTCATGTAAGACTGCTTCACTATCTCTAGGTGGGTTGGTTTTTATAGGACGCCATGCTGTGTGTAATGCATTGAGTTTAGGACAGAAGGAAATCAGAGATTTTGTGGTTGTATGTTTTGGCCTGGATGAGTCTGAAGCTCCCGGCCTGAAGAAATGTCTCAGTCTGGCTGTGGATTAGTACACTTGAGTGATACTGCTGTATAATTACCATTGAGCTCTCCAGCTGAGAACCTTGATGGTGATTTCATCACATTCACTGCTGGCTTTGTGTCATAAACACAGTTTCCAGTTGACATATTAACTGTGAGAATTTCAGTAATTGGCTCATGTTTTGGAAAAAGGTTTTCCCAGAGGCACATGCACCCACGGATGACAGTCTTCCTGTTAGACAAACAACCATTCAAGCCTGACAGTGATTTAGAAGCACATGTAATGTCTACATAATAACAAGTTTCATTGTTCCAATGATAATTCAATTCAGTTTCATATATATATATATAACAGTATTGAAGGAACTTGAATCTGTGCTGGACTCTTCTTGGCTGCTTCATTTCTTTGTCCAAGTAATCCAAAAACAAGTTTTCAATAATGAACATTTACTAATGACATACACCTGTAGATTAAAAGATCATAAGAAACGTTTTTGTCATCCCAAATTTTTGACCAGTAGTGTATAATGACAAGAAAAACAAATATGTAAAGATGTATATTAATAAAACTAATTAGCGATACTAAGATTATAATCAGTTTATGAATGTAAAGTTGACTGAACTGATGATAAATACAACACATTTGAATCATTTGAACAGATAGATGTGCATCAGATAGACGTGTCATTGTGTGTGAAGGCTCATATCTGTCTCAGTGGTCTATGAGATATTAAACCAAATTTGCTGTTTCAGTTCACATGGAGATGTGCCTTAGTGTCAGACCAGGTTCTACATCCATCCAATCACCAATCAGCCAAACCCCTCTCACAGCCAACCACATCGCACCAATTCACCTAAATCATCTGCACCTGCAGCCCATTCTCTCACCAGATATAAGCACACAACATTAGTTCTGGAGCAGCAGTCACAGCTCCAGAACTTCAAGAAACTCCAGCAGCCGTGAGAGCATTTCAGAAGCTCAAAGAGGACTTTACCAGCGTACTGCTGCTGGCCCATCCTGACCATAGCCTTTCTGTAGCTCAGCTGGTAGAGCATTGCGTTAGCTACGCAAAGGTTGTGGGTTCGATCCCAGGGAACGCAAGTACTGATAAAAAAAATAAATTGTATACATTGACTTCACTGTAAGTCGCTTTGGATAAAAGCGTCTGCCAAATGAATAAATGTAAAATAAACCTTTGGTTGTGGAAGTAGATGCTTCACCACAGAAGTAGAAGCAGTGACATCTCTGCAGCTGGGGTTTCCAATACACGCCATACATGTGCCTGTTTTTCTAGCATAGCAAAACTATGATACAAGTAATTTAGAAGCCAGCGTTTCTGATCTCATTAATTATTAAGAACTACTTACCTGTAATTCATGCTCAGATGATCTGCCCTGTGTTGCTCCTCATCGATTCCTCTTGGTTTCATGTTTCCTGTGTGTCTGTCCTCCACCTGTGGAAAGAACTCTGTGTGTGTCCTCACAGCTTCATTCTTTATCCACCAGCTCCTGCATCTGTAAGAACATTCACATGAACACTTCACTGCTGGTGTCATTTTAACTATAAATGTTCCCAGGTCTTATAAAAAAAACTGTTGAACAGGGACAATAATAGGAAGTAATAAATTAATGAAGTAATATAAGATATGAAAATGATTGAAATGAGGACATAAACTATAAAAACTGGAAGAAGTGAAATATGCCAGGCAGACATGAATTATTTGTAGCAGTCTATACAGAGCTAGTAAATCTGATTCTCGGAACATTACAGTGATATTGGTCCACTCGTGCTCAGTTGACAATTCTTTTTTTTAGACATTGAAGGTAATTTAATATATTGTGACAGAATTAAACTATTGCAGATTAGCTGGTTTTTGTGGAAATGGGGCAAGAACCTAGCTTACAGGAAATGTTCTCAGAACGTTTAATGTTTTTGCTATTTAATGGAAACATTACCTACACCTACCTAAACCTAAAATTGTTAGCTGAAAAAACATTAAAGTGCTTTAGTGCTATTGCAGGAATGCATATTGCCAAACAACAGGTCCATCAGCCTGTTTATTTTTTTTTCTGAACTACTTTCCTCATATCTCATCTTATTTTGCAGGTTAAACCTCAATGAAAACTGAACGCTGTGGGGACGGGACAAGACTCACTGTTTGTATGAAGCACTTGTATGAAAGTCTTTCAAAACCAACTTGTGTGTGCGTGAAATTACAACTTCGAGTCTTTATGGATGTGACACCAGTTTGTACATCTGGATTGGAATTTCTGTGATTCTTTGCTCAGGTTGGACCATCAGTGGACAGACATGTTCAGGTCTCTTCAGAGATGTTTGATACATATATGAAAGTTTTTGCTGTTTGCTGATAAGACAGTCAGTTTGTTAATCTGCACAATAAAAAATGCTGCAGTAGTACCTGCCAGTTATCCACTTAACTAGATTCTCAGAAATTGCGGTTCAATATGCATCAAATATAACCTGATCTGTCGCTTGCTAGACTTTTTTAACAGTTGAATTATTAAAATGCGTTGTTTCAGTAAGAAACTCTGTGTGTTTTTTGAATCTGGTCCTGCTCCCCTGATTGCTCAGTTTGGCTGGATGAGCAGCTCTTTGAAAAGTTCGGCTGTGCCAAACTTCTTCCATTTGAGAATTACATTTACATTTATGCATTGAGCAGAAACTTTTAATCAAAAGAGACTTACAGTTCATTCAAGCTGTACATTTGATCAGTATGTATGTTCCCTGGAAATCGAACCAACAACCTTTATGCTGCCATAGCAATTCTGTAGCAACCGAGCTGCAGGAACATGATTATAAAGGTCACTGTACTCTCGGGATCCTTCAGTGTAGCAGGAATGTTTTGTAGTCTTCCTCGGATCTGTGCATTTTAATCATCCCGTCTCTGAGCTCTGCAGGCAGTTCCTTTGACCTCAATTGTGTCAGCTGTGAGGACTTCTACAGAGAGATGCGTGTCTTTCCAAATCATGTTTATCATGTCCAGTCAGTTTAATTTCTCACAGCTGGACTCCAGTCAAGTGTAGAAACATCTCAGCAATGATCATGAGAAATGAGAGACGCCCGAGATACATTTCAAGTGTTGTTTCAAAGGGTTTGAATATTCAGAATGTATTTCAATTTTTGATACATTTACAGACACTTCTAAAAAAATGTCAGTTTTAACTTTGTCAGTATTGGCTGCTGAGTGATAGTATCAGGCGAATACACAGTATATCTGCACTGTATTTACACTGTATAAATCCTTAAAAGTAAACGTTTGAGAAGCAATACTGTTTAAGACACTGTTTTTATTCTGAGACAATGTTTTTATTCTGGAAAAACAAGAGCAATTTAAGTTTGTTGTTGTGTGAAAAATCCCAGCAGGCTTGTGATTATATTTCTCTGATTTGGGGTGATGTTATTTCTGTGCCATTTGACCTCTTTCCTGATCATGCACACTATCACCTGATGAATATTTGTTCTCATTCTCCCTCTTGCGTAACACAATTTCTATTCCTGGAGTTGGACGGAGCGTCTCGGTGTTCAGCCGTACCATTAAACAGTGAGCCGGTCTGACTGCTGCTTCACTCTCAAGAGAAAGAAACTGAGCGAGAGGCAGATTTTGGCTGTATCTGCCTCTTACCTCAGGACTGCTGAAGCAGAGGAACTGTACACAGCTGACAGAGTTTAGCTCTGGTTTGAAGCTGCGACGGAGTGTTTGTTATGAATTATTTAGAATTGTTAAAATTAGTTTCTAGTTCAGTTTAATGTTGTTTTATGTAAAAATGAAATTCATTTCTCTTATAATTCCCAGTGGAAGATCAGTCTAACTTTGCAATACATGTCACTATTGTTTTGTATTTGTTTTCAGATTTAAGGTCAGGCATCTTTTGCCTAGTCAGTATTTGGAGAGTAAAGACTTTCTGTGGTTGGTACTGTGCCTGGTTTCCTGCTGTCAACACCATTCACCCAGAAATAAAACTGTAATTTCTCCACTCACCCTCACGCTGTCCTGGAATCTTCAGTTTGTTCTAAACGATATTTACTGCTTCAATAAAAGTATCGTAAAAATGTCCATGTTATTTTCTGAAGGCATATACAAGTGGCAAGAATGCTTCTGACTTGCTGCTATGTTTGATTTGAGGTATTTACAATGATTTGTTTTTAACCAAGAACAAGATTTTTACAAAATAATATTTTGGTTTGTTTCTCTGAACTATTCCTTTAACTGGTTGTAAGAAACAGGTCTGTCTGTCTCAGGTGAAACTGCCAAAAGGAAGATAAAATAACATTTAATTATTTCTGAACAATATTCTATAAATTGTCATCTGCACATCTGCACAAATGGATTGTATCCCGTCAGTGAGGTGATTCCCCCTCCCAGCTTGTGTATTAATAATGTACAAATGTCTGCTATAAACAACATTCCTATATAAATGAGATATGAGTCATGTAAATGGTCTTACTGTAAATTGTGTTTAGTAAGAGCAGCAGGTGAGTTCAGTGTTACATGAACGCTTGGTAATATCACAAGTAAAAGCTTCGGTGTGTCCAACCTGTTATTTTAAGTAAATTATAATATGTCTATGAAGTTCACATGCAGTTTTTCAGATTGGACAAGATGACTGAAAACTCCCTTTTTTGAGATCTTGGTAAATCAGTGACTGTGTGCTTGAAAATCAATTTTCTGTGTTACTGGAGGTTTCTGGTGACAGAGCTCAGCACATACAGGTGTGTGTCAGATAGATTTACATCACTGAACACAGATCTGCTGTGGCTGTGCTTTATATCATAACATCTAGAGTATTTCATATAAGTGCTTCTTTCTGTGTGTGACACAGTAATGCTTGTATTGAGGCTTCTGTCCAGAGATCAAATATAAACATTGTTTTCTGCAGTCACTGTTCTGTGACCCTCTTGGAAGAGGCTAAAAATAACCTCTGACCACTCAATTGTCTCACTGACGGACTGTGTTTTGCGTCATACTGAACATCCAGGGAATATCTTTCAGTCACACTGGAGTGGGTGGACATGCGCACACACAATCCATGGATATAGTGATGTTTATACTATACAAACGGTATATTCTATCCCATAACCCCACCCCTAAACCTAATCCTCACAGGAAACTTTTGGCATTTTGTAATTAACCAAAATTCATCATTTAGTATGTTTGTTAAGACACTCCTCTAGAATGAGCCTTGACTCTTACACCTGAAGCTTGACTCCGCACATCATAGGCCGGGACAATAGTGCCCCTCACCCCCACGTGACATAGTTTACTTGGTGGCAGCCGCCCCCCGTTTGCGGCCCCCACAGCAAATGAAAAGCTGTTCTGACTCAGACTCACACCACTGGCTAGTGTGATGCACAGAAGTCTAAAGAGCATAAACTAAACTCAGTAAATAGAGCCTTTCCTGCTCTGACATAGGAAACGGCAGAGGATAGAAGGCTTTGAGAACCGAACTATAGGAACTATAGTCAGGATGAGGGTGCAGAATAGCTTTGATGGGACCTTTTAGGGAACACAGACATGAAAGTTCCAGAGCTCTGGCTAGGGATGAAATATTGTACCTGAGACAAAAGGTCCCCCTGATCAGAATTGCGTACAGAGAGCCATCAGGAAGGGATAACAGATCTGAAAACCAAATTCTGGTTGGCCAATGAGGTGCTATGAGCAAGAGACGAGACATTTGTTGGCGGACATTGGACTCCTGGGAGCTCTGAAACTGGGGGAAAAGCGTATAGACACAGTCTGGGACAAGTACCAGCCATGGTGCCCAGGCCCAGGGAAACTGGAGGAGTCAAAGAAGTAGAGGGGAAGAGGTCCACCTCTGCCTGGTAAAACTTCGGGGTGGAGTTTTCATTCCCGTTTGTCACAGCCTGCCTGGACAATAAGTCTGCTCACTCATTCATCTGTCCTGGGATATAAATCTCCCTGAGCGACAGGAACTTGTTCTGTGCCCAAAGCAGCACCAGCCACTCTAACCTATTTAGGTGATGCGAGCGTAGTCTGCCTTGGCAAGTTATATGTACAACTGCCGAGGTGTTGTCCACCACACTAGGTAACCCCTTAGCTGCTGGAGGACGTACTTCAGGGCCAGAAATACAGCCATCAGTTTGAAGCAACTGATGTGTCAGTTGAGACGATGAGATCTGCATGGCCATCCAAACCGCACCCCAAAACTGATGTTAGCTGACGGCACGTGTGAGTGGAACCCAAGATAAGAGCTCAGCCTCTGAAACACAACTGAAAGGGTCTCGTGTGCAGGAGGGTCTCATTACCAAATGTATCATTATCATTATGACTAATTGCAATGTTCTTCAAGTGTTAGTTGTTTTGTATAAAGGATAAATAGCTGAAAATGTAAAAACAAACATTTGATGTAATACACTGGCATGGAGATTTATGGAGTAGGAACTTGCACAACAGTAAATCTTAAGAATAACTGCTGTTCATGGTTCGGGTTATTGTTACATTACTGTGCTAGAATTGAGACAGAAACAGACAGTTAATGTTTTTCATTATAGATTCTTTTATTTTAGATAACAGTTAATCAATCAGCAAGGATTTTTAGCTTTAAAATGCTTTAAAAAAGCTGACACCAAATTCATGGGAAATGCCATCAGATACAAGTCTTCTCAGATTTCTAACTGATTGTTGGAAAGTCACCATAGCATGACCTTGTTTCAGTTTTGTCTTCATGTTTGCATTGGCTCGGCTGATCAGAGATCAGCTGGCTTTGTCTTTATAATTATTGCTGTAACAAATCGCAACAGATTATCTGTCTCACAATAACACATGGCAGTCATAACAGCCCCTGATACCAGCCTGTCAAAAATAAAACACCTTGCAGCGTCTCAGCAGCAGAACCGCACAAAACGCTGCACGGGACTGAATGCACCTCTCATACACTGTCGCTTGTATGATGTTCTTTGCTCGGTTGTTTCTAAAAATAACAGCACACGAGCGGGATAGAGGCCCGTCTCCAGAGAGAGAGAGAGAAAGAGAGAGAGAGGCAGACCTCCTGCTTGCTCACTTTCTCTCTCCAGCCACTCTGAAGCAGCTGCTCACACACACACACACACACAGACTGCAGGGATGTGGCGGGACTGAAAGCGCAGGGAGTGAAGCAGGTCCTCGCAGGACGTGAGATTACTGAGACAGCAGAGAGACTGACTGAGACTCACAGAGACGCTGAGGAGATTCATCATCAGTGGACAGATGCCCATTTTCAAGGTAGATCAGCTGACGGGAGCAGAAAGCAGTTTAATTCAGTTTCATGTGTCCTGCAGTAATTGAGGAACCTGTCTGAAACACTGAAAGAACTGATGTTTTATGAGTTGTGTTTTATTAATGGCCGGTTGGCTGCAGTTTTACAGAAAGTGTCTGCAAAGATGATGTTGATTATTGACCATATGTTGTTTTTATTTTAGTTGATTTAGTTTAAATCATGAAATACTGATTTGATGGTTACTTCTTTAACATAAACAGCATCATCAGTATCGATGATTTATTGATTTAAAGGCATTTGGATTATTAATATTTTATGAATTTTATGATGAGGTTGGAAACAGTATTTGTGATGTTCAGCCTATGATCTTTGTGTGTGTGTTTCGGTTTTGGCTACACAGTTGTCCTCATAAACTGAGACGTTTGTAACATTGTGAGGGCTTCAGTTCAGTGTCTTATTAAACAAACTGAATCATTTTCATTATATTTTGTGGTGGGGGGGGAAAAACTATTTGCTCCCAATATAACTGTTGACTGTAAACAACAGAGTCAATGGAAAGTCCTCATAATGACAGCATGAAGAGGCATGTTTGTGTGTGTTTGCTGGTTATGAATGACACTTTGATGGGATCAGTTAGATAAGAGTGGTAAATGTCTCTGCAGTATATTTCACACACACACACACACACACACACACACGTCAGACGTACAGACTGACATCAGATTTGTGGAGACTGATTGTTTCAAGAGCTTTATATGACTGTACTTCTCATGACATTTAAATTTCCCACAGTGTTCAGAGAGGCAGGACAGACCACATCCATCAGACACCGGCGTGTTCAGTAAACTAAACACAAACTAAATGACATGAAAATATCTTTAACATTTCTCATTGCAGCTTGTATTACAAGTAATTGAAATCAAGATCAAACTTGATTTCTGCTTATGTGTCAAGATGTCCTGTGACAGGTGTGATGTCACAGGCGAGACATGATGATGTCATTAACATCAAACTTACTATGAGAAATCTTAACACGTGTTTGAATGTATATAACCTCACAGCACATTTGAGAGCTGTGGCACATGGTACTTTCTGCTGGCCCCTTTCCCACCAAAGTCAGAAGACTGCATGAGTCCGTGTAAACAATATTCATTTAACTCATTTAATTTAGTACCAAGTTGGCTGAGCTATTCCTTTAAATTTACATGATCTTACATAGCATATAAAATCAAGCTGTGCCCTCACCAGACACCAAGTGTCAAACAGTAAATCCTGTCTCTCTGTGCTGACCAGAGTTCATGTCTGTTGTGTCTATTTCTACTGCATCATGCTGGGTAGCCCCGCCCACAGTGATTCTATTGGTCCAAAATCCAGCTTTAGCTGTACATAACATCTATTATCTTCTTGTCTGTAATTTCGTTACTCTGTGTTTTCAGACTGGATAGACTGTTTATGAGTAAGAAATGGTTTTAAAAGTATAAAATGCCAATTATAGAATGTCTAAAAGTAGCAAGACACACACACATTGAAAATGTATCACAAATATGAAGAAACAAAACAAAGAACAGGCCAAAACAAGTTTGTGTGAGAGTTGTTGGGTTAGGGAATATAAAATATCATTAGTTAAATAAAAAAATGGAATTCTTAGATGTTCTGACTAATATAGTGATAGAAATGTGTGTGTATTTATTTACTGTTTGCGATTTTAAACAATGCAAACAGAGCAGAGTGGATCACCGTGTGTGTGTGTACATGGCAGTCTGTGAGTGCTGTGATGTCTTGAGTTAGGCTGGGGCGGGCGGTCAGCACGTTAATGGTGTATTTGTGAACACACACACACACACACACTGGCTTTAATGTCTCACTCTTTATCTCTCTCTTTTCCTCTTCCACTCATGATGTGTTTATGTGAAGAGGGAGTTGCCCACAGCGCTCTCTCTCTCTCTCTCTCTCTCTCTCTTTGACTTCTTGGGATCTAGCAGCAGAGCTTGAATTCAGCATGTACTGTAACCCAGACTGACGCACACACACACACACACACACACACAGAAGTACATGTGATTGGGTGGATCAGAGGTTTGATTCTCATCTCTGCCGTGTCTTCATCCTGACGGTGAGTGTGTGTGTTTACATCAGTGTGTGTGTTTACTGCTGTAGACAGCCTGTGAAAGTCTTATTCATGTGTGTTAATCCAGAGAAAGATTGTATTGCTCTTTTATAGCTCAGCAAGCCTAATGCAGCCCTGAATTAAAACTCAACCGAATCAACTGGGACAGTTTCTGACACACAGTGTATATTGCAGTAAAATTCAGTGTTTCAGTTGTCTTGTGTGTAAATGCTTTTACAATGTGGGTGAAGTTTGTAATACACAGCAATATAGGGAATTTAAAAGAAGAAAGTTTTGAGGAAATGTTTAGAAATATGAACAACTTCTAATTGTCAAGCACACAGGATGTTTTTTAAAACATACCCCAATTCATTCTTGCATAACACGGATCATCAAATTTTGTATAGTTACATTGTTGTTATTAAAGCCAATGGGAGACATAATGAGATGTGACACTAAAACTGGTATGAACATGTAGTGATACAATAAGTGCACATTAATATAGTCACTGTCGTCTGAATGGCAGGTGTGAGTTCAGTGGTGCAGTCCTGGTTTAAAACCTGCCTGCATGTGTAAGTTATCAGAAACGAGTCAGATTTTGTTACTTTTGGATTTGTGTGGTACAGAAACGGGCTGCAGAGCAGGGTGAGGAGAAAGAGGTGAGAGGGGTGCGGCACAAAACAACAGGAGCGCTGCTGTCGTCTCCACCCGGACCCTCACTGACCCTAGAGAAGCAGAATGATGATGTCATGACGTGATTGTGAGGAAGTGCATCTGTAGATTAAATCAAACTGAAACGGCCATAAAATAATAACAAACATCAAACAAAAATCTGTTTTTAGATGTTCCAGCACACCTACATTCTCAAATTCATCTGAATATTTTACTTGCTGTTGCTGTTGAAATTGTTAGACTGATAATGTAATTTATTGTTTAAATATTTTCTTTTGAAACTTCATAAAATCATAACATGTATTTAAGGATAAAAACCTCTCACGCACCTCAATAATGTAATTTGTCAAGAAACATTTTGAATTGAATTAGACGTGGAGAGATTGTTTGACAGCGTGTGTCTGATGGTGTCCAGAGTGAGTCGGAAACAGATCATCCTGTACAGAGATAAATGCACTTGTGGGCCTTTTCCTTAAAGTTTGCTGGTATTTTAAGAATGTTTTAATGGAGGGTTTGTTGTTATGGAGTGTTTTAATCATTAAAACTGATTTGATTGGTTTTACTGGCTCTGTCTTAAACAGTAGCTTCACTCAGAAAGCTTGTGTCTAATGTAAAGCTACAGCAAATCTCTGTGTTTAGATGCTTTTACATGAAACTGAAGAAATACTGTCCAGAACTATAGTGAAATGTTATTTCTTAAAATGTGTTGGAATGTTACTAAATACTTCTCAGTGTGTTTGACATACATAACTTCCATATGCAGATGATGTGAGAACTTTCTGTATGCAGGGAATAGTCAGCCGAACACTGAACGCAATGCTGTATCCCACAATGCAATAGGCTCGTGTTGACCTTTCTATTTCCAGTGGGACTGATGTACCAGAAATAATATCCGCTGCAATTTTTAACATCCTTGTCTTGTGATATTACATATTCTGTTTTTATAGTAGACAGGCTACATTAGGCCACTGCACAGTATTCTGTACAGAGAGGGTATTTCTCTGTAGATCCTACATGATTAAATATTGTGTTAGCTGTTGACTACACCTGTCACATAAATATGTTATTGACTTGTCATCAGCTGTAATCACTATGGGCTTATTTCCTTGCAGTTAACTGCAGTTTTACTTTAATTTAGACTCTACACTGACAAGTGATGTCATAAAAGAATGATTTTTGGCCGTATGGTTTCATAAAAAAACGTTTAACATCTGCAGAACCTTTCTGTTTCATACAAGGTTCTTTATAGTGGAAATGTTTTGTTAGACAATCAAAAGGTAGGAAAAAATGGTTCCTTTAAGAACCTTGACTGAATGGCTCTTTGAGGAACCAAAAAGTGTTTCTTCTATGGCATCGCTGTCAAGAACCTTTTAAGAAGCTTTATTTTTAGGTGTGTATGGCACAGCTTGCTGAAAGCAGTCAATATATATTATTATTAAATCTAAATAAAAGATGAATCCATAATAATTGATCTTGAGGTGATTCACTCATCTCAACAAAACAAGTGGTAGCAGGAAAACATGTTCTAAAACCAATATTATTTAACAAATAGTGTTTGTACAGTGTTTTAAGTGCCACAGATGAGCTCTGAAGCACATAATGGAAGTGTGTGGTGTATGGCATTAATGACCACAGGATGCATCAAACACACTTAACCTCTCTTAACCCTCACTAATTCTGTCTAATTGCTCTTTCAGACACTTTCTGCTCATTTGTGCACTTTTCAGTTGTGTGTGTGTGTGTTTGATTTGGGATTTATTTCGACTCTGTGGCTGAAGGAAATTTGGTGTCTTGTGCTTCTTAAATGTTTTGAGTGCAGCTGGACCAAAATCTATTTCCTAAAAACTTCCTGGAATGGGAATCGCGCTTTGAATCTGTGTGTCTTATGGCAGGAAGTTCATTACAATGGATACAAAAAAACACATGCAACAAAAACATGAAGTGAGAGATGTAGGGCTCAGAAAGTATTTGTGAGTGCCTCACTGTCTCTCTGAAAGTGTCTCTACCTGTTCGGCTGTATTTCTGAATTTCTAAGATGTCTGCTAAAGCTGACCTGATTTAAACTCCTCATTTTGGGGACATTGTTGTCATTCATCTGGCTATTCTGAGATCTAATGTGGCCCAAATGAGGAGGAGAGGCGCTGGTGGGGCCAGGGACGAGGGATGTAGAAAATGAGGCCTCCCTGTGGTGGCTACACTAATGACTGCTGCGGCGTCTCTCATTGGACGGAATAAATGACTTTGTGCCTGATGGTTTGTGTGTTCTTAATCAAGTATTGTGTGTCCCTGACCTTCAGTGTTTGATTAATCGTACCTCCACATCTTTCTCTCTCTCTCTGAGAACAGAGGAACATTTCGGGAGCTGGTATGCGCAGAGATCGTCTCTGAGAGCTGTAAAAATAGGAAAGGTCGTTTTCTTTATTGTTGAATATTTTATGGCTCTATTTGGTGTCCACAATCTTCTCTGCACGCTAAAAGTGAGACGTTCTGCTGAAATATGTATGACAAAATCCAGCTGAAGCCGATATGACCTCAGGTCTTATTTCACAGTAATGGGAATTTTTGCTTGTAAGTAGAATAAAGAAAAACAATTAATCTGTATTTTTATCATAGTTATTGCAAAGAATTTTTATAAATACTGTGACATCAGAGATTACAAAATCACTAAACCTGTTGATCTGCCTATACCCCAGCAAACAGGGAATGTTCTCAGAATGTTGGCTAAAGTTATTTCAAAGTTATCTAAAAAGTTCTTGCAGTAACCTTAGTACAATATTTTTGTAACGTATATATCATAACAAAAACATTATTCTTAGGTTGTAAGTAGAATATTTAAAAAAGTTGCAGAATTATAAAAATATTTGAATAATGATAACCAATAACCAAACAATCACATTAATACAACAAGTGGACATTCTGAACGTTCCTAGAACATTCAATATAACATTTTTAATTTTCGCTTACTTAATGGAAACATTAGGGAAACATTCTTACAACCTAAACTAGCTGAGACTGTACCTTGTTTTAGGTTATCGCTGTACCTTGTTTTAGCAGCATGTCTCACGCAACAGTGCATGTATGTATGATTTGTGGATAAGGAAATTTTAGAACGCAAACTGAACAATACATGATTGTATTGTACTAAAAGATGTTATTGTAAAAATGCAGAAAGTTTTCTGTTAGGGATAGAGTGTGGTTAGGTTATATGGGGACTTTCTATAGACATAATGACTTTAATACTGTAAAAACTGTACTATCCCCTAAACCACACCCTGAAACTAACCCTCACAGAAACCTTTCTGCATTTTACATTTTCAAAAAAGCATAATTTAGGATGTTTAATAATCAATTTCCCTTGTAGTTCCCATGTAGGTGTGTGTGACATTTACTGTCCTTGTGGAGACATTTGGTCCTCACAATCATAGAAAAACAGAAACACACAGAAACACATTGGGTTTGAATGTTTTATGGGGACATTCTACAGACGTAATGGTTTTTATACTGTACAAACGGAATATTCTACACTAACCGTGTGTGTGTGTGTGTGTGTGTGTACTGTATCTGATCCCATCTGGCTTGTATAAGTGGGTTACTGATCTGATGTATTTGTGTTTTGGTGTGCAGGACACGTCTGCACTGCATGCGTCTGCTCTGATGCATTTGCCCCCGCAGCCTCTTCTCTTACACCTTTAATCCATTGTTTTGGATGCTGGACGTATGCTGGCGCACAGACACGCCTCACGTCCCGATCGCCCTCATTCTGTGAGCGCTGACCCACTGGGACAACAGCCAATTAGCTTCAGTGTCCCATTGATTTACCAATCAATTCAGCATTAACCTCCAGCTGCATTGTGGTTTGCTTGATTTCTAGGCATGTGAGACTTCAGGAGAGAAAGTGTTATCAGAGCTGAGTGTGATGACTGACTGAACAGAGATAAGTGAGCATGTTTCTGACCCACAGATCACCGAGTGAATCACGCTGCATTCATTTACTGAGAATAATGACACAGTGACCGTGCAGCTGTGAAGAACGTGAAAGAGAAATGTTTCTTTTGAAGCCTTAATTAAACGTAATGATCTTTTTTTGCCCTGAGGTTCACTTTTAAAGTTAGGGTAGGCAATTTTACAGAGGCTAGCAATAGCAAGCTAGCTTTGAAAGCATAATCCTTCCTCTGCAGCTGCCATTGAGGCGAGCAGGAATAGAGCCTTCAAGTTGTGTTTTAGACTGATCATCTTATTTCTCTGTATATGACCCATTTAAATGCATCATGTGTCTGTCTGTGTATATACAGATGTTATGAGATGTAGTTTAATCATCTGAAACAGAAGAGATATGTGAAGATTAAGCACACAGTGTTTAATGGTGTGGCAGTTCAGACAGGAAAAGGAAGTGACTTGATAATGTGTTATATTCTCTGCTGACTGTATTTCTGACTAAACCTCACTTTTTTCATTTTTGCTTTTATTTGGCTCATTTCTGTTCTTTATGAGTTACAAAACTACACGTATTTGCTGCAAAACTTTGTCAAACTCATCGTTGCTCTCATTGCAGTGGTGTTAAGTTGTGTAAGAACTAAACTGGAAATTGCTGTTTCGAAAAAGCTTTTGCCATGTTTGTGCAAATTGCATCAAACAATTACATTGTTCCTCCACTAAAAAACTATTCAAATGCCTGAAAATATAGCTTATATTTGCATTTGTAACTCTATGTGTTACACAGACAGAGAGACTAACACAACGTCTTATGTTATACATTGTAGAATACAAATGTGAGTCATTTTCAGTTATTTTAGCTCATTGTTTTATGAAGATATATACTTTACTATTTTTTCTACAGTTTAAACAACATTTAAAAACATGTGATGTGATGTCTGTATGTCTGTGATTATAAAGTCACACCAATTAAAAAAGAGTTAGTATAATAAACACTGTTACTGTCAGCACCTAAATTACAGTCAAAATGACAAACCAGATCAATTTATACTGGAAAAAAACATTCTTTGTTATTTAATTTGTTAATGTTAATGTTACAGGCTGTAGTGTTTTGCTCTAAACTAGTTTACTCATGAAACATAGCAGTGCAGCATTATTATTATTATTATTATTATTATACTTATGATTATTATTATGCTTATTATTACTTTTATTATTATTATTATTATGCTTATTATTATTATTATGCTTATTATTATTATTATTATTATTATGCTTATTATTATG
>JAZGTK010010078.1:0-16686 GCA_036877625.1 Ambastaia sidthimunki | reverse complement strand
AGTTAGGAAGCCATGCTAAACTGTGTTGTTGACCAGTTATGCTTGTCTTGTCAGCAGTTATCTCATGGGTTACTGATAAGCCAGCCCAGTTTGGTGAAGACCAGGAGTCGAGCTGTCATTCATAACCGCACCTCCATCTCATCACCTGACCTACTTCTGGTGCCACTGTGTTTCTGTGGCCTGTGATAAGTGTGGGAGGCTAATTGCTGTGGTTTGTCACTCTGCCAGAGTACGAGTAGGTGGGCCAGTTTTACTCCTTGGTATGTGCGTTATATAAATACACATTGAAATAGTCCCACACTCCATCACTGCCTGCTACACACACAAACTAACAGGCTAGCGTAACGGGTTTAGTGCCAGGTGCCTGCTAATGGGAAGCCACGCTACACCAGCTTCTGGTGTCATTTTCCATCCTGAACTCGGGTTCATGGTACAGCTGTGACTCTCAGGGATTAAATGACTGTGGAGTTGGTACGCTGTTCTTCATCCAATCAACACTTTGACCGAGACTATTAACAACATGACCTCAATCTGTTACACTTTTTACTCACTTTCTGTTGGAGCTGATGGACAGCAGTGATGGGGAGTTGACTCCAAATGAGTCAGTTACTCTTGATTGTTTTGATTAGACCAAGTTTTGGAATTGTCTCTAATATAGCAATAGATTATTTTTGTATCATTTTAAGCAGATTATGATTGGCTCAAACCTGTAACTTAGTGTTCTGAGAACCAATCGCACGCCTTCAGATAATGAATTTGTGGCTGTGATACCCGGGCAGCAGTAAAGCTCTTGTTTTACTCTCTGTCTATTTTTCTATTTTTTGTTTAATGACCAGATTTTATTTTCAACCCAGCCTTTTCCTTGTCACTTTCCCCTGTTAAAATTGGATATAAGTAACAGCTAGCCAATTTGTAATGCAAGATACACATGCTAAGTGGTAAAGCTTGAAGTTAGATTTATTTGGACAGCTGTACTAAAATTTGCTGTAAAAGATTGTGTCTTTGTGTTGTAAAAAATATTATTTTTATAATGCCAGTAATCTTTATCCATAATCCTGACCCCATCCTGATTGTGTGCACTCCTGTAGCTGGAACAAAACTCTGAATTATACATTCTTATGGTACAGAGCTATGAATCTTTTACTTAAGTTCTTAGAAACACTTGGAGACATTTTCCCCAAACATGGCTGTAATGTAGACTAATAGTTTTCCTTTTATTGCAGTTTACAGCCAGTGAATGCGTTTCATCCTGTGGCCGGTCACATTCATCATTCAGTTCAATGCTTTTGGGAACAGCATACTTATTAGGGCCACTCTGCAGTGCAGGCAGGACAGTGTTATTTCAGGAACTAGTGAATGACAGCTGGGCGTTAAACTAGAGGCTCTGGTCTCTGGAAGCTGCAGATCTCTCTGTGGTTCTGCCATCAGTCTGCAGCGGACCTGAGTGGAACTGGCAGTACAAACATGGAAAGAGCAATTTCGTGCTGGCCCCTCTTTCAACTCGGACAAAGTGACATGTGGAAATGTGGTTGTGAAGCCTCCATTTCTAACTGTGACTGTTTCCCTCTCCATTGAAACAGGATCAAAAGCCAGCTGGGAGTTGGAACTGTGGCCCAGCGGTTAGGGCACATGCTCCGACACATGTGCCATGGTGCTCATATGGGTGACACAAGTTCAGATCTGGTTTGCAACATTTCCTGATCCCATTTCTTACTCTTTTCTAAAATTTCCTGTCCCATCTTAATCCTCACTATGAAAACAAATAGCACAAAGGCTAGAGGTGGGAAGATATTTTAAAGTATTGAGTACCGTATCAATATTCTCACATCAGAAGAATTTTGTTGTAAATGTTAAATATTTAACATTACTATATTATACTATTTATATTTCTATCATATCTGTCTATCTTATCTGTCATGCTGTGTTGCCATGTCCCTGTTGATTTCCACTCTTAACTAAGGCTGACAGGACAGACAGGCAGAGAGATGATGGTACATGCTCTTACTCACAGCTGTCATGTTTAAAGTCTGTGTTCAGAGTTTATTCCTGATCACCTGTTGCAAATCCAAGTTAAACGCAAAACAGTTTCAAGAATTCCAAGAGGGTTATTTGTATTACGAATCATCCTAGTTGACTGTGATGTTTACATTCTCTTTAGTTAGTCAAAGCATGACACGGGCATTGGAAACTGAGAGGGCGTATCCTTTAAAAAGGACGATACAAGGTTGTGATCGTTTAAATTCTGCTGGTTAGCATTTCCTGCACTTGACCGCCACACCTACAATCCACACAAACTGTCACTCATGAAAGAGAAATACAAAAGCAAACCCACAACGCAGCTTACTGCACAAATATTTAGACAGGTGGAATAAATTAATGAACTAAATTCTAAAGATCACACTTTACAATAATCAAAAGCATGCAGCCTGTTTAGACCAATGGGGAGGGCTTTTATAAGCCACACTTGAAGCATCCACAGTGAACTGGCACATTTAACATCCTATGGAATTTTGTCAAATTCTTGTTTCCTCATATGCCTTGCAACAATAGTGGCGTTGTAAAAGTGCTGCATTTAGTGGTAATCACGGCTGAATTTCCCCCAAAAAGTTCCCCTTACGGTGTCTCGAAGTAGGCCAGCCGGTCCGATCAGCCTCGGGAGTATTGCTTCAGTGGTGCACAATTGCGGTTTTATGGACTGGAGTCCTTCCCCAGTCATTTTATTCACCACACAATGTTGCGTTTGCTCAGCTCAGCTTTTTCTCTCATCTGTTTTCCCGTTCTTTGTACACTGGAGCCGCTGTAAACATAATATCAGACTTGATTTAGCCAGAGCCTCGGTGCCCGCGTTAGACTGCGGCCCGCTTGCTTGCTGAGAGATCGAGTTCCCACTCACAGTTCAGGACTGAACATTGTTTTTTTTGGGCCCAGGCCACTCGAGGGCATTTCCAGCCCATTCAGAGTAAACAGCAACACGGCTGCTAAACTCTCCTGTCAATGAAAAAGTGCTTGGCATCCGACCGTCATCTTCTAGGGTTCTCCTCATAATACATGGCATTTCTAATTTTCTCATGTTGACAAAAGTCTGAGCGGGAAAAAGAAGGTTATTGTTGGGCCTTGTTGAGTCTTTGTGTGAGTTCACCCTCTCTGAACCGTGAGGCTTTTTACAACAGAGACCCCTCAGACCTCTGTCCTGTTGCTTTTCTCTCATGGACAAAAATCACTTTTTCAGGTCGGGTTAATTAAAATGCTTTTGCAGGGGATTTCAAACCTTGGTGTTTTTCAATGGCTTGTTCAACGCTCCCCCGTACTGCCCCCGTCAAGAACTTTGTTTCCCTGATTTAAACCCTCTAAAAGTCCACTTGTGTTGCAGTTGGCTTCATTTTGGTTCTCTGAAAGCTAAAAAAAGCCAATAGGGGAACTGTTGAGGCCAGCCAAACAGGAAAGTGATAGACTTAGCAAAGATTTGACAATTAATAACAATTTTTGGTCAGACAGAATTTCAAGAGAATCAAAAACAGACCATCAGGCAATCACAGTGCTGTGAGAGATGGATGACGGCCAGCTCGAGGTCAGCTCTGTCAAGCGCGGTCTCATGAAGAACGAAGAATGCAGTGTCTACAGGACTGGCTGTGATGTCTACAAATAGCTCTCTGATGGCCAATCACTAATGGTTGCTCCTGGCTAAATTGTTTCGACAAAACAAGTTTGACTCAAAATTGACCAAACCCTCCCAATAGAGAGCCTGATGGATGCTTGTAGGATATTCTTATGTAAACAGCTCTGAGTAGTAATGATGGAGGAGGTGGAGGTCAGTGCAGATGGTCCACATGTGCTGGACTCAATCAGAACTCGCATCTCAGAGGTTGGTGTTAATTACACATTATTACTGAACCACAAATACAGGACAGCTAGGATGGTGTAGCCAGAGACATAATATGTGACAGCTCAGCTGACAGCTGGGAAAAAAGTTAATTTCATACTCTAATCTCAGTCACAGCATGAATGCCTTTTTTAGCAGTCTTTTCAAACCAATTTTTCAAATTAAAATATAAGAAATAACCATGTAAAGATGGTCTGTGAGGTCACAGTTGGAGACGTCAGTGCAAAGATTTGATTTGCTTTTGTGGGGAGTTGTTTTAGCTGTTGAGCTTGATTCGATTAAAGGAGATTAGATGAGCGAGAACATTAGCCTCTTGCTAAGACCTCTATGTAAGTTCAGCCTATAATTATCTCATCACAAAATCCATATTCCCTCACATGAATCTTAGTCTAGCCCTGAGAGAGGTTCTGGGAATTGTCACGGGAGGGGTGTAAAGTTTATCAGCTGCACCGAGAGACGTGCGACTGACCACACTGACATGTGGTCCCTGTATGCAGATGAAATTCCGGCCGCAGGAAAAACAGAGGCAGAAGAGCCAACAGCTGGCCGCTCCACTCCACTCTTTTTGAGTATTTGGGTCCATGATAACTCCCCAGTAAATTGGATCATCAATCTTCCAGTCATACCGGGGGAAAAAGTCTTACGTTGTAGCGTCAGGGTTAGCCCCACATATGGAACTGTTTATAGGCTAATCTTGATAGAGGCACGAAGAGCGTAAGGGCACCAGATAGATCCCACCTCCCACCCGTTGACTTCTCATCCCACTCTCTGAAAAAGATCAACCATATGAACCACTTCCACATTATAAAACCTCTGATTGTAGCACTGAGCCCATCTAATTGTGTGCTTCCTACAACTGTGGAGAGGAGGTACTATAGACTGGGATGTTTTTGTTGGCATTATTCTGTATATTTCCATTTCTATTGTTCCTGTGCTGAGCAGCGTTATACAGAACACACGTTTAAACACACTTGCCTGCCAGTCATGAGTAATTGAAAAGGAAGGAGTGAGAGGGTTCGTAGGAATGTTTGCGTCTCAAGGTTTCACATCAGATGTAGCAGATTCTGACATCAGAGGCAGGTCAAAGATCAAATGTGTTAAAGACTGCCTTAGGTTTGGCATAACCAATGATGTCTGCAGGGCCTTAGTGGTTCCCATGGAATGTGAGCTTGTAGAATTACAAACAAATCATTCTACAAGGACTGTGGCAACATCTGGTGATAGTTTTTTCCATCTGTTTGTTTGCTAAAACTGAAAGACAAAAATCAAAAAGAGTGTACACACCGATAAAGATCTTTCACTGTTCCGTGGATTAATGCACGATCTGATCCGAGCGTTTCTGGCTGTCTGAAACTCAAAGGGGCCTGGGCCTTGACAGCGTGTGTCCGGGGGGGCCCCAGGCTGTTGTCACAACTCTCCACCTCCAATGCTCTCTCCTGCCCGCCCCCTGCCCGCCCCTGTTCGTTCAAGCTAGGACAATGTGCATATAATTAACAGTTGTATGTGGCAGAAACAGCTGAGGTCTTGCTGCCTCGTGGGCACACAGAGCTGGCTCTAGAGAAAGCCTGGGCCCCTGGTTGAAATGGCCACTGTGCAGACAGCAGGAGTCTACAGAGGAGGCCCTCATTCCAATTATCACCCAGCACCAGTTCACAGAGGTGCCAGACAATGCAAACTGATGCCTAAGAGAAATAACTTCCTATTTGGGCTCTGTTTGCTTGTCAATTCTGGGAAGGAATTAAAGAAATGAAAATAGATTTTTCCATTTACTCACCCTCATGTCATTTCCAACCTGTATGACTTTTTTGCTTCTGAGGAAAAATATATTTTGAAGTATGTTGGTAACTACACAACACTGACAACCATTGACTTAGAAGATAAAAGATATATAGGTTTGTAATGACATGAGGCTGAATAAATGATGGAAACGTTTTCATTTTTGGGTAAACTATCTCTTTAAATTTCATGCTGCCAGTTAAAAGCTGATGTCAGGGTTACAAATAGTACAAAGGTGGAAATCTGTAACTCCTAATGTAAATTTTCTTGTGCAATGAAACATTTGACTGTTTTTCTCAGTACTTTGTGAGAAAAGGGAGGACATTTGTACCGAGGAAGATGAGAAATCCTTCCCTGCTCTTCTCAGTTACAAAGCCACAGAGTAAGATGACAATGTAAAATACATAAGCTGACAAAAAAAAGGAACGTATAGACTGAGGGAAAATCTATACAAGACCGTTTTCCCACCCCCCAGCAAACGGACAGACAGAGAGATTTACGTAATTGCTGAAAAGTTTGCGTTTCTTTTTATGTTCAAGTGTTCCATTAAAAAGCAGTCTCATGTCTCATGGTATGCTAATGGCTTTTTTCCTCAGACAGGTCTTTGGCTAGCCCCTTCCCTCTCCTGCCAGAAACATTGGTCTACACCATCTGTGCCAAGTTTCTCCATGATCTGGCCATTCACTTTCCATTGGGTGCAATACATTAAATGGAAAGGTCAGTTTAATGTTAACTCACCGGCCTTAACTCACAAAACTCGTATCACTTTACAAATAAGAGCCATTGTTTTGACATTTATAGTGCATATTTCACTTCTATTTGTAGTTCAATGAATACGCATTTCAGTTCAATCTGATGACTAACCTTTTAACTTAACTATGACTGATTTTCAATGTAGCCAAGCTGTGATAAAAATTTGCAGGCACAATCTTTTGTACAATGTATTATGTCTTATTTGTAATGTGTTCTAGGCCCCATTTTTAAAGCTGATGGGCGTAATTTCTGCTAGCTGCAGCCAGCAAACGAAATTGTAAAAATATTGACAAATATCAAACAGGATTTCTAACAATGTCCTCGCCTGATTGGACGTACAGTTAGCCCCGCCCTAAACTCAAACTATTGTTCAAGTGGGCGTCGCTGCGTTGGACTGACCGGAGTTCTTAAACAAACAGAGCGAAGCCACAATGTTTATACTTTCCATCAAATAGCTTACTAATAGTTGCCTCTGCATATTAAGCCAGGACAGGAAAGGGTATTTTAATGTCAAAAATGTTACACATTTCACCTTAAATACTTTACCACAGTGTATATTCAGCATTAGGGGGGCTGTTAGTTTTCTCTGGCCTCAAAGGCGCTCGTGCGTTCTGTTCCAGATCCGGTTCCTTACTCCAGACAGCGAAAAATAAACTACACTTTCTTAATGAAGACATACATTTGAGTGCAAGATAGAAAGGCATCTGCTGCCGTATTGCCTGATCGTGCTGGAGTGTGGAGCACGGCTGTTTGGGGGTCACTGCATGTGTAAGAGTTTCATTGCTTCAACATCTGACCCTAGTTGATCTGATAGACGGCTCAGACACATGCAGACTCTTGATATCGCTGGTGTTCTAATTCTCCACAGTGTTCCACAGGTGGAAGCTCTCTGAACATTCCTCACCCCTGACGTGAAGAAGCGAATAGAATAAAGCAGTCTGTAAATCTGGCACATCACCCTTATTGACACAAATCACAGATTTATGGACGCCGGGCCGTGTGTGTGTACGTGTACATTAAAGGAAGTGTAAAGCACATGTTTTGCAGCTTAACCTCACGCACGTACCTGTGGTCTTCCAACAAGAGCTTTAATGTGCCTCACTTTGCTTTCAGGAGAAATAATGTAAGTGAATTAAGCTGGCAGATGGGAGCTGATTTGATCTACTCAGTGTGTTAAACAAGTATTCTCTGTGTGTTGTAAGGTTCAAGGCGCTGTGTTAAAACCCATTATCGAATGAAGTCCTGGCCTTCCACATCTGTGGTCCTCCACCAAATGTTTTTCAAGCCCCAAGTGCTGCTGAGGAACATAAACAGGTTTAGCTGGCTCCTTTAAGCTCCTATTAAAAATAATTTCTCATCTTTTATATTAAATACTGCCTTTATTGTTTTAATGGCTTGTCTTTAGAATTCCTAAATCTGTTGCTGACCTTGTTGAAAATAACATTTTGAATACGCAAAAAAAACTTTGAATGCAAAAATGGGCTATAGCCTAATTCAACAACATAACCAATCTGATCCTCTTAACAGGGTAAAACCACCAGTTGTTTGTAAGATTTAGTTAGAAGTTTGTCACCAGACGGGGGCGCTACGACTGCAAAATGTGGACCAAAATCATGGAGAAAAAGTCATGTGAAAGTATTTTAAGTGACAGGGCTCAAATTATCCCTACAAAAATAGATAATTCGAGGAAGTTTTTTCTAGTCTGTGAATCACCGGGTGGTAAATTTTAATGTAGTGTCAGTATTGTATGATATTTGCGGAATACTGACTCATAAAACTTTCTTTAATTATGACATTTTTCCATGTAGTTTGCTGCATTGAGTTAATGCAACTGCGAATACTGTACAGCAACACTAATATAAGTCATTTACTTGGCTCACATTGTAATATATTTTGCATACCTTTAGTTATTTAGTGACTGATCAGTCATTTATTTGAATTAAAAGAGGCTTAACTAGGCTTTAATCCGTGCAATAATCACTTCAAAACCATCACTCTGAAATATTTGGCAGGGACACAATGCAAAATCGCATCGTCTCGGTTTAATGACTTCTTTTACTAAGTCGTCTGGCTTTGTGTCATCCCGAAATGCGAACGACAAGCGTGTCTCTTCTTTTAACACTGCGGTTTCTGATTCATTACTCTGTGTTTATCCCTCACAGTTAACGAGCATTTTGTGTGGGCTGAGCTGACTTATTTGAAGCGCTCCCAAAAACTTCTCGAGTCGGGACCCCAGATCTCCCTGAATGACATCACGCGGAGGAGCCAGTAGGAGCGCCGAGCGCAGAGTTTGGGGGCTGGAAATCAAATAGGTACGAGGTCCGCTGAACTTTCTGAATCACTGTCAATGAGGATTTGCGTGCTGGACCCAAAAGCAAGACCGCTGAAGAATGAGTTTGAGTCACGTTGGGCATTTGAATGTGTTTTTGCGAGTTTTCCCCGGGACTTTAATCTTGGTGAAGTCAATGCTGCGCGTTTGCAACTTTTGATGCGCATCTGCATGTTTTAGTGAAGACACGGATGCGACTTATCATCTGAATGAGCAGAGCTGTGTTTTCTCATGTATTTTGATTGGTTTAATACTTGCATCGTAGAGCACAGTTACTTTTGACCTCGTCTTACCTGGAGACTTTTTTGCGCTCGGGACTTAATTGTTTCCGTAGAAAAGAAGAGGATACATTAGTTTTGTGATTTAGTTTTTTACGCAAGCAGTCGTTTGTTTAGCATCATCGTCTTTATTGATATTTTGCGCTGATATACGGCTGCTATCAGAGCAGATATGCGGTGGCTGAAGTCTTGGGGAATATTGCCTGTGCTGTGCGGGCTGCTGTGCTCGGTGTCTGTGAATGGATGCCCGCAGAAGTGCAGTTGTTCCGGCTCTCACGTGGATTGTCAGGGTCAAGGCTTCAAAAATGTACCCAAGGGGATCCCGAGAAATGCCGAAAGACTGTAAGTCCGCCAGTTATCTATGCAATATAGCAACATATAACTCATTATAGTGTTCATATGCAGAGTGACACATTTCTGTGGTCTGTGGGCGACAGATAACATTATTCCAGTGACTGTACTAAACTTCAACACTTTACATACTTTACCGTATTCATGTATTGTAATAATGATAACAGTTACTTTTAATTGCAATTGTGACATGTAATTGTCAGCGCCAAAGTAATTAAAACAGCAGGTCGGTTATATATAGTGCGTGTGTATTAATACTTTTATAAATATACAGTCATACGAACAGCACATTAATATGATGTGCGAACAGTTGCGCAAAGTTATATTTATATAATATTTTGACGTCCGTTGTTGTTCAGGTGGTCAGTTGTTTAAATTAACACTTGCGCAGTTTTTTGCACACAAATTAGTTTCTTTTACTTCAGTAATAAGTTCATTATAATTTAATATTGTATATATACATTATTTTTTAATTCTGATATTTGTGCGTGTATGTAATTTTTATATGTGAAAATCAGGGGTTCAGTGTTTAGAAATAGTTTAGAATGGGACAGCAAAAAGAAATAAAAAGTGCAACATATTTTTGTATATTAGTCACAAATTAGTCATAAAGACTCTCATTCATAGTTTTTTCTATTGACTTTCAGTTTACATTCAGCATTTTGTATTTGAGCGTTTGATTTTAGATTAAAGCTTTTCTTGTGAAATAACATTGATTTCTAGAAATTGAAGTTTTCAGTTGTTGATCATGTGTTTGCACATCTGTATGTTGTATGGCATTGCAATACTTTCATGACCGATTCTTTCATCCAGTTTAATAAGTTTACACAAACAGTAACATGATTAATGTTCATACGTGTGAATGTGTGTGTATACTTTGGCCAGATTAGTAGAAGTTGGGGAACCAGAAGTCCGTTGAGGGGCGCACTGCCGCCGAATACTGACTGTAATGTGTTTAGATTAGTGCTAACCGTTGGTGGATTGTGCTGTGAAAATATCCTTTATTTCCTTGTTTCCACCTGCAGCCTGTCTGTCATGAGCCGTGATAGTTCTACTAGTTGAAGTATCACCATCAACCGTCTGGGGCAAGAAATCTTTGCATTTGATTTGAACGATGTTTATTAGGTTTGATAGTCAGAGATCATGTTGAGACGTAACCTTTGACCCCTAGAGGGCTTTTTAGTGGAATTTTTCATGTGGAGAGGAAAATAAATAAGGGTCATAACCCTCTGTATATTGGATTTGTTTTAAAATATACCACGTCAGGTTCGGTCCAGGTTAAACTAGGGGCAGATGCAAGAATTTCAGTGTTTGACAAGTAGCAGATAAAGTGCTTTTGCATTGAAAGTGTATCGTGAGGTATTTTCTTTAAAAACTAGGCAAATCACCTAAAGTTCTACACAGTTCCAGCGTCCGTAACATAACGGCAGTTTTTCACGTTTAAAGTCCAGGTGGACCCGTCTCCACGTCTCCTGGGTACGATTAACACGCTGGCGGTGTTACCCGAGCACCCTGGAGTGTTGATTTAGCTTTAATGACTGCACCTCTGCCCTAAGCAAAGCCCGCTTACCCACAATTCCACAGTTCAGGCACATTTCCCTCTAATAAATGTGCATTTATTTGAAAGACTTTTTTCCACTTTTGACATCTCATATGATTTTGCTCTCATTAGTAGCTCCTGTCAGAACTGTAATATCCCATTTCAGTCACTCTCTACACACACACACACACACACACACACACACACACACACTTTCATCTCTCTCTCTCCCTCACTCTTTAATTTACACCAGTTACACACACACATTTAGAGTTTAATAGCTAATTCTCTCCGCCGACATTGTTGCAGGCCTCTTACTTGCAGTTAACACTTCAAAAACAATGTGGCACTTTTTTGGCTGGTGTAGGACTTTCTGTCCACCAGCTCTTGTCAGACACTGAATCAGGGGAGCGAGTGGCCCTGTTTCCTTCCTCTAATCACACTCTGAGTGTCTTAACTCGCATGTTGTGTCTGGTGTCTGACAGACCACGAGGCCGTTGTAATAGTTTGAAAATATATACTGAACATTGAACTATTAGAGTGAAGTTTGCGGCAGTTTCTTAATATTATTAGAACTAAATATAGAAAAATATGCTGTTTTCATGCTTCAAACATACTTTGTGAAAAATGTTACATGTTTATGTTTGGGGCTTTGAGAGCCCTGCTATAAAACAAATGAAGTTTTGTAAGTTTCTCAAGCTAAATATCTTGTATTGAATTTTCTTATGCTAAGATCCTCTAAATTGTATTTTATTCTGTTGTTCAACAATATGTTTCTATGTCAAATTGATCCTGAACAGAAACAGCATTAGCAGAAAAGAGTCTTATTTTTAAAAACTTATGATACAATGCTGGTTAAGTTTCAATAATTTTTGTCTAATGGGTTTGATTAGGTAAGAGGAACATATTTAAAGAAATTGGAAGGAAAATATGAGGAAGTTTGAAATGAGTTTTTTGCATTTTTGTGATCTGTGGAAGTCTTGCGGTGAACGGTAAACAGAACATGAGGGTTAGTAAAACCAGTGTGAGACGACCTCATTGAAGCTTCCCTCCGGTTCTAAAATCCATTTATCAGCATCTGTTTATGCTCTGTGTCAGATGTTTAGCTTGTTTTTATAGTGTTAATTCTCGCAGGGCAGTGTGTGTGTGTTTGTTGTGTTGGTGTTGGAGCGAGTCAGGAGGTGGGTTTGTGGTCTCCGGTGCCCTGCTGACCTCGCTGGGCATATGAGGAGCATATGCGAAGTCTCTCACTCAGCGAGCGTTTGCGTAGCAGCCTGCCAGACAGCTGCTGGCACCGCTTGTGGGCAAAGACTTGAGGGAAAGATCTGCCACCCAACCTTTAAAAATGTATGGAAAATATTTAATGTGCCTCATTCATTTAGCACATCAAAGCTCGGAGCTGGCAGAGAAGGATACGTACTGTCTTTGGTGAGTCTGGAAGCCAAAGACCTCTCGTCTCAGAGGTCAATCAGAAAGACGAGGACACTAAGGTCCGTGTGTCTTCCAAGTTTGTGTCACGCTTTTAATGGAAGGCTGGATTTGATAATGCACACGCCTCCGGGCTGTTTCAGGTTAACTAGGGCCCTTGTTTTGGGGGGTTTTGTCACCAAAGCAACACATCAAGAGCTTTGTTCTTCTCAGTGGCCCGGTCTCTTTAGTTACAGCCGAACGTAGCTGAAATTGACGTTGTGTTTATCCTAAGCTAACAAATATGAATAAAACTGTGGTGGTTTTATGCTTTTGTTACTGTGATGTTAACCATATCAGAGACCCAAACATTGGGTTGCAGTTAGCAACCAGTAAACAAAAGAATCGAGCCAGAATGATTTGAGTTTCTAAATGATTTGATCGGGAAGTCTTCGGTACACACATACAGAAAGAGGTCATGTCTCGAGTGCGGTGATGGGAAGGAACGAGCTATAAGTAGCAACACTTTTAATTTAATAGCGTTTTTCTTGATAGCCGTTTGAATAACGAATTACTTTTCTTACAGCTGGCAGTTTAAATGTCATTTTTAGTTTAGTTTTATCAGTTATCTTATTTGATCAAACACAGTTAACACAGTTTTAAGTAGCTAGTAAGCAGCTATTAAAGTTAAAATAGCTTACTTTCTTTCTCTATTTTTTAGTACTTTCTTGTAATGACGTCTGGATGGGAGGGGGCTAGTATCCTTGGTTACCCCTGGAGTCTGAGATGAGACTGGAGTTATTGATAAACCTTTTGTAACCCGGCTGTCATATTGACTTTCTCACCGAAGTGTCGAAACTGCCCTCATCACCTCTCAGTCAAGCGTTACTCGAGTAATTGAAGAAGTCATAAAGTGTGCAGGAACACCAGGCGGTCGGTGCTATTAGCTGTCAGCGCTCGAAAACAAACAATCCTGGGAGTAAACACTCAAAAAAAGAAACATGAAATAATTCATTTTTGTCCGCTCTGTTTAGCGTGAAGTGAAAGTCCTTCAGCCGAGAACGCATCCAGACGTAGCCGTAATGAAAATATTTACTAAATGAAACTCTCCCTGAGATGGAAACTGCCAGAGTTGCTCATAAACAATGGAGAGGAGCATAAAGACACGCTGGCCTTTTCATTTTCACCGTCTCCATCTTTCCTGAAACTCTGGTGATGAGTTGGCCTTTATCCCCAATGCAAAACCAATCCAACCCCAAAATCCAATCACTTTATACAGTCATACTGAGTAATTTTCTGGTTTTATCACACATACCATTTACCAGAGACAATAAGCAATCATCACTAGCTAAATTCAACCCCTGCCAGGTAATCAGGGATAAGAGATGAAATTTTTGTGGCTTTGGTTCATTACAAGCCCCCAAATCTGTACAGTATCACAGGGTCAGCTGGCAGCAAGAGGCTCAGTGAAGTTCTGTTGGAACCTTTGTGACATTTTCAGTTATGTTAGACATCACAGAATTGAGGATTTGGAATTGTTAAGCGGTTTTGAGGTGGTTTTAGCGTGTAGGGGCCACACCTCTGGAATTCTGGTACAGGACTGTGTGTGTCCAGTGGGGATGTGTGGTAGCCACATGGTTGTCGGTTCCATGGCTCACAAGAGATGAAAGACAAGTGAACAGTAATACCCCCCCATCCCCTATTTGATCTTGCACAAGTGCAAACGAACAAGCATTCCGACAAAGAACTTCCAGAGGAACGGAATCTGGGAAAAGGAATCTGCCTCTTTTATGGGAGAGTTGAGACGTTTTCCATTTGAAAAGTGCAAAACAACCTGATAAGACCCAGTAGCTCCCTGTACACATTAAAGTTATTAAAATGTCTGCTGCTAAGCTTTAGCATCTGCGTTATAAGGTTCAGTGGCAATCCAAATTACTCCTCTGAAGCAGAAATGACTAATTAATACAGACATTTAATGAAGAGATAATAGGTGGCTGAAATTACAGCACTCTGCTGTTGACAGTTATGACAGCCAGCTTGTTAATTTAAATGCGAAGGGCAAGAATAATTTCATGTTGTGCTTTGATATCTGTGAGGCGTTTAGTTGTAATTAATCAACAGAGATGAGAAACGTCATTCGCTTGTATTGATGCGTCCTCTGTCTGTTCTGATCATCATTTGTGAATCCTATGAAGTGAAATTAAAATGCTGGGTATTGTTCAAGTTGGTAACATATTTCAGTAATGAAAAACACTCATCAAAGCCATTCAGACCAAAGGTTCAAGAGGAAGAAACTCATTTAAGATTCCAAACAGCGATGAGAAGTTTTCAAAAGGAAATCAAGCATACCTATCAGCTTTTGTGGACCAGACTAGTGCAGCTTTAAAGCAAATACCAGAAGATTAGGACAGGAAATGCATTGTGAAGCAGAAAATCATACGAGCAGAAATAAAATGCAACTTTTTTGGCTTTACAAGTTGGGGGTACCTCAGCAGCCCACCATGTCACAGTTGCAAGATTTTGCGACACAGTCAAAATATCCTCCAGCCAAAATTGTGAAGATTCCTGTCTTTGTCTGGTGCTGCTCTGAAGTGCTCCTGTTAGGAGGGAAGCACATTTTGGCAGACTGGTCTGTAGGCTTATGACCTAGATGAGGTGGGTAGAGTGGGCTCACGCAGTGCGTGGGTGGGGCGGACCCCCAAGGGGTCACATTGTTAGCAGAGAGCACCTGCCGTTTGAATGGCTACCTTATCCCCTCAACAAATTAAAACACAATAGCCAGCAGGGGGACGGTCGTATCTGTGAACTCCACCTTGTCAGTGTGACCGGAGGTTTGATTGAGTTTGTAGAGGAAGTAGGAGTTAGTTAACTCCCCAGGCAGTAACCACATACTGTAAATAACTGACAGGGTGAAAGATGGAGTGAAGGAGAGAGAGCAGAGGATTCGTGCAGTGTTATTAGAGGGATTACATTGCAGGCAGGTGAGGGGATTCGAGATGAGAAAGCAAGAGGGACAGAGAACGACTGGGAGATTAGGGCAGGAAGCTGGAAAAGGAAAAACAGAGTGATGGAAAGAGAGAGGGAGATTTGGTTGGGAGTGGAGTAAACATGGGTGTGAAAGATTCCATCACTTTTGTTTTAAAGAGCAGATGGGGCTGTGCCTCAAATTCAAGTGAGGGACCAACCTGGACAGCAGGCGTCACTTTGCAAAAAACATTTTCCTAATCAGTATTTTTGACCTGTTTTCCAGTAAAACAAAAAAATCTAAACCTGCTTTAAAACAAAATAAATATGTATAAAACATCTTAAAGGAAGCTTGTTTTTGCACTCCCTTGACAAATTGTTGTTTTTCTTGTCTGAATTTTGTTAGATTTATGCTTTGAACTAAAAAATATTTCCAGGGGGTTCAGCAAAATAAGCGTAATTCAAGATAAACTTTCTGGAAACATATTTTAACATGTTTCCCTGATAAATTTTTATCTTATTTTAAGGAGGATTTAGATATTTCACTAGTAAAGATAAGAATACAGATTGAGGCTTTTTTGTGGTGCATCTTTGCCTTCGATTCTCATAAAGTCTGTCTTAAGTAAGTTGCTCACAAGAATTTGAAACATATTTAAGAGCAGAGAAACAAAGTAAGAGAGGATAATGCATGAATCCAGCATCTGTAAATCGCTTGTCCCCTCTAATATGTTTCCTATATGGCTCATATTAGCCTGCTTGATGTGCATTTTGTGGTTCTGGGGAAATCTTTTGAAATCCAATATGCCTTTAAATCAGATTTATAAATGTTTATGTACATTATGAGAAACACACTGAGACGGGCCAATGTTAGTGAGTAAGTGTATATGTGTGCCATTATATGTCACTGTAAATTCCTCATTGTTCATTTTTTTGTGTCTACTAAACGACACCCACTGAGGAAGTCTCTTCGTATCCATAGACGTGTATGATCATTTTCCTCATATTGTGTATATTTTTAGACGTGGTCTAAAAGACGAGGTACTTTATCAGTTCAAGCATAAGGTATTGAGTCAAGTGGAAAAATACTTTGGGTATATGTATTTATTCTGATGCAAGCAGGAAAGTTTTCCAAACAGAAATGTTTCCATGCGATCTGTCACTCTCAAGCAGTTTATTCTCATCTTCTCGTTTGCTTTGCTTACATACAGAACACAATATCAGACAAACATGCCACTTTGAGATTTTCAGCATTTAGCTGTCCTAGTTTTGTATAGAAAAGAAGAAACAGACCCAGATAAACAAATCAAAAGAGAAGAATTGTACTGTATACAGTTATTGTACAACAGACAGAAAAGGGCAGGTGTACGCCTACATGACCCTGAACCGTGTGTGTCTTGGTGTGTGTGTG
>JAZGTK010010077.1:0-16687 GCA_036877625.1 Ambastaia sidthimunki | reverse complement strand
ACAAAGACCTGAAGCCATCATGACACATTTTAGAGGGAAGTTTCTATTGGACCAGAGAGTTCCTGGAATGCATCCCATGTTTTCATTGGCTGCTGCTTGCACACAAAGGTCAGCCAACAGATAGAGTCTGTGTGGATTGTTTGATTTGCTGAGGTTGACCCGACATGTTTCAAACTTTGTACACAAGCATTACAATCTAAAAGTCTCAGCTGAGCAGTTTGGAAACAGCTTTACAGCAGGTCCACTACAATGAGATCTGGTCCTTTATTAATATGATTTATTTATTATTGATTAATACTGTGCCAAAGATATAAACAATACTTCAGAAATATGCAAGTAAAAATAATATCACGGGACCAAAACCATATCTAAGGACTAAACCATAATACAGACCGTTAACTTGGTACAATAAGTAACCACCTAGCAACCACCCACAACACCTTAGCAACACTGTAGCAACATCATGGCATTGCAGCCATGAGTTTTAGCCAGAAAACATCACATTTTTCTCAAAACTGTACAAATCTAGTGATATTATAATTCTCAGAAAGCTGCAATCTGTAACTTTTGCCTCTCTATCGCCATCTCTGTTTGAAACATAACATTGCAGGTCACTTTATGTACATTTCTTTATGCGTGTTAAAGTCAAATGAAGCCAAACAGACATTTCTTGGAAAATCGAACCCAACAGCTTCAATTATAAATAATTATTTTAAACTTGCAGTTTAGAATCAGGGTAAGTTAAGCAAAGTTTTGAAAATTGATTTGTTATCTACTTGCCCCAATTTGCTGTTTATTTTTAACCAAAAAACGTTATGCATTGTAACTTTAAACAATATCTGAAGGTACACAAAACTGCAACTATGCACAACACGAATAAAACTTTAAACGTTTGTATAGAATAACGTATAATAGATATAAAATACATTGAAACTCCTACAGGAAGTTACCTACAGCTTACCAGAGATCATGCAAATAACTGTAATGAAAGGAAACTCTTTCACTGAATGTGTGTGTAACAGTCAAGTGCTCTTACACCCGTTATAACACACTGTACACATCCCACAACACACACACACAGCAGCCAGACACACACACAGACACAGACACACTGCAGTCCAAGAAACACACACACACACAAACAGAGACACACACACAAACAGAGACACACACAGAGACAAGTTTATAAAGAACTCTTAAATCTGCTTGTACATTTGAAAGTGCTCAAAAATTTTAATCATCCAACCACCCAGCTAACAGTGAATGTTCTCAAAACGTTTGCTAACATTCTGTAAATATTCTCTTAGAGTTATCAAAGGCCTTCTGGCAGTAACATTAGTAGAACCCTTTTTAACGTTATATATCAAATATTAAAAACATTATTCCTAAGTAAGTTAGTGTAACATTTTAGTAACATTACAGCATTAAAAAAAGTTAGAATAACGTTATCATAACCAAGCAATAACGTTACCACGTGTACTAGATGTTATAAACTTTCCTAGAACTTTCAAAACAATGTTTCTGTTACTTAATGGAAATGTCAGGGGAACATTCTTACAACCTTAAACTGTTAGCTGGGCAAACATTATTTCAGCAGAACTGTAAAAATCATTCGACAGGCAAAAGCCAGAGGTTAAATGTTCAACCAGATGACAAGAAATTATAACCCTGCTAGACAACAAGGTGAAAACCAGTATTTACAGTCACATGTGTGTTAAACTGTCATTACACGACTCAGATGACAAATCAAGCTGTTTGGTAAACTCTGGTCAGGTGATGTTAATGACCGTCAATGAGTAACATAAACAGCTATACTGTTCTTGCTATTAACATATCACGTACTTACTGCGCCTTTAAATCTTACTGCCATGTTCAAACTAAACCAAAGATTGTATCCAGCCACCCCATCAGCATATAAACAATACAGTTCTTGTAGCCCATAGGAAACATGGCAACACACAGATGGTTAATGATGAAAAAACAACCCCCCCCACCTGAACCAATGGCAAGCCCCGCCCACTAGGCTCTCTGTACAAATCCTAAGGTACTTGGATACAAATTTTCCCTTAAGCAGTTAAGGTGGAACTGAGATTAGTTCAGTGGGGCAATACCACCTTAACAGAAATATGAATCGTTTATTTTTTAAGGTTTGGTTAGTTAACATGACCTGGTATGATGCTGCTAGTTGATGACTTAACCACACTATCTGGCTGCAAAACCGGAAAAGACTTTCTCGATCTAGTAAAAGCTAGAAAAAATCTGATTGGCTTAATTTGCACAACTTCCAATGCAAGATTGTACAGCGTATCTAATAATCCCAACAAAATGACATGCGATTGGTTGCTTCACATGTCAGTCAGATCAAATAGCTCATCATGAATAAGTGGGCGGGGCTTGGCCAATCTAACTGCCCGGCTATGTGAGACTAAGCTGTCCCCAACTAAGTGAACACTACACACAGTGCCTCATTCTCTCATAACAATCCCATCACAAAAGCAAAACAGCTTTTCAATGCAGGCCACAATTCAGAGCCAACAAAGAATGAAAGCAGCTTAGGTTACACTGATAATCATTACCCCGGTCTGTTAATGTTTAATATTTACAAGGGTATTTTGCCACTGGCCCCATGAAGGTTTGTGCAATATTGTGTTTAAGGAAGTTCCGGCTATTTCAATTAAATAGTTATGGTCTGACCTAGAAGCAAATACAATTTCTGTTTGGACTTTGATATAATTTAACTATTTAGTACACAGAATGAAAAAAAAAAACTCTATATGGACTTACAGGCCTGATATTTGGAATGGACCAGTAGGCAATCACCTAGCAACCACGCAGAAAATGTAAGCAACTGCATAGTAACACATTGTAAGCAACACCCTGGCAACAACGCTTAGCAACACCCTGGCAACAACGCTTAGCAACACCCTGGCAACAACGCTTAGCAACACCCTGGCAACAACCTGGTATTGAGTCAGCATCTTTGGCTCACATTTTCTTTAGAAATGATTCTGCTGGAGTCACCGGATTTCAAAACTCTGCCCGTAAGAAAAATAATTACCAAAATAAAATCTAAAAATGACAAAATCCAAAAGCGTTTAGTCACCCTTTCCCACAACCCCCCCAGTGTGGTCAGTTTACTGGAATCATTTCACACCCTCAGACCAACACACATGACAGGAAATAGGAGGAACACAACTGTAATACACACATACAGCACTTGTGTTATGATAAGGTGTGATCCCACAGTATCTGTGTAAAAGGTTTCACAACAGAAGACCACAGGCCTCTGGTGATACATTCGGCCCGGTTCTACAGAACTGTTTTACTTTTGTTCTTTGGCATCAAAACATCACTTATTTCCTGTCGAATGATATTTCTCATTATAAACAGGGTTTCAACACTTTCTGACCAAGACCTGTACATGATTTCTAAGTCATTTCATGTAAACAACTCATTTGATGACAAAAAAGTATGAAGATTTATCTAACGAAAAGCAACTTCTAGCTAAATATTTCAAAGCTGAGCATAAATAGCAAATATATATCCAAAAAAAAAAACATTTCCAGACCAATTGTAAACTTTCCGGATATCTGTAGATGTTCCCGGACTGTGTAAAGCCTGTGTAGATGACAGAGTCCATACAAAAAGATTATGTGGTGATACTGTGCCGGATCAGATGGGAATCCCATAATATTTTGACAGCATGGTACTGACATACTGGCATGTTCATAAACTATAATATTTATATCGGGCACCTACTTAGAAGAGACGTAAATATGTAAATATTAGGGCACGTGTCCAAAATACATGAAAATAGTTAAATATAGTTAAATAGATAAAATATTTCAACATTTAGGCCGAAACTATTACAACATCTTGCACTGAAAAACTAGATAGGAAAGAAATACCCAGTTACTACAACCAACCATTGATAAGGTTTCTGTAAAGCAGTTTTATAAAAGGTTAAAGCTTTAACTCTCTGTTTATAGTTAACATTGCAAGTTTCTTTACGTACTTTTCAGTCAAAGTGACGTATCCCGAAAAATCGGACCCGACAGCTCAACTTATAACTCGTTATTATCAACTAACTAATGCGGATCTGGGTAAGTTAAGGAGACAGTTTTAACCACTGATATTTTATGCATTCACTCAATAACTGTTTTTGGTTGATTTTTAACCAAGAAAAAGTTGCGATTACAGCTTTAAAGTCCTTTGACCCAGAGACTTGCAGGTAACATCACTGAAGAGAAATGTGGATATATGGGAATTTATTTAGTCGAAACCGCAGTGAAACTATCAAAGCACGTATTGACTCGATCGGGTGGAAAAACCAGTAAGTCCAGATGAGTTTACACAGCCAAGACTTACAACAACTCATATACGAACACGTCCAATGAAAGACACAGTTTGCATATTTATTAAAACATATAATCTTATGTTTCGAAACCAAAAGTGAAGAAAACGCCAGTTCGTGCTAGCTGGAAACGCGTCTCTTGGTTTTAACAGACAACTGGGCAATGCGAAATATCTAACACAGGTAAACTTAATATGTTTCTCCTGGTTTCTTGATCTCCAAAATACAAGTTAAAACATTTTAATGATCCGCATTTAAGCCACACGCGTTAAATCGCAACGCAACGTGAAACGTGACTATGGAAACCATCGCGAACAACAATAACAAAGCAGGAAACAGGACAAAATCGACTCACCTTATTTAAATCTGATATGAAAAGTCTCAGTTAATTCGGTTTTAAGGGCTCACAGGGCCCTCAGGTATATAAAAGTATCGCTATATTTCTCTGCAGGTATGAACACCTGTTCATGTACCTGTACGCGGGGGGCGGGGCTTCACACAGGTGGGTTGGGCGGTTTCGTCACCACACGTCACTGCACCCGGTATTGATCATATTGCCCAATTGTTTAAAGTTTTAGTCAAAATAAAATTATTTATTGTATAAATTGAATTTACACTTAGGAGAGATATTCATTTGTCATTAAAGAACTTTTGGAAAAAAAGTGTTGGTTTGTTTCTATTGTTTTCATGACTGTATGTTGGTTTGTTTATTGTATTTATGGCTCTTTGTTTGTTTAGTTTTATTATATTTGTGCCTCTTAACTTGCTTTTTGTGTTTATATAATGGAATTGATAGTTTCTTACGCTATAGCGCCCCCTAGTGGAAGAGCGCCGTGTTGCGTTCATAAATTGTCTGGCATTTCTATCAACCAATCAGATTGTAGGATTAGGTTTCGGGTCAGTGTTAGATTTTGTATTGGATTGTGTGCAATTCTTATAATACAAATTATTTACTTAATGACTAAACTTAAACCCTTACTGATCAAATGTTGTACAGTTATATGTATTGGAGACACTACATGCAAATGTATTATGGTGGTATCATGTTTTTTGGACAGATCACAAGAAACTATAACTTAAAATAGCATTTAAAATGTAAAAAAACCTACTTTTTTAATAAAAATACTATTTATGAGGTCATGTCAAATCAATAAAAATTACCACAGAACTAAATTCTAGGACAAAAACGCGTCAATCTGAACATTTTATTTGTCGCTTTCTAATACGTTCCTTTCCATAGATACAATGTAGAAAACGATTTCTTTAAGAAACAGTCGAAAGGCACAATTTGTTTTTACAATATGTACAATTGGATCCAAATTATAAATACAGAAAACAAAAAAGCAGTACCAAAAACAAAAGTGTCAACAGGACAACAGGAATAAAACGTTTCAGGATACGTACAGTCAGTAGCATGTTTTATTCTTAGCAATAAATTACGTAAAAGCCTTATTGATATAAAAGCGAAGGCAACGAATCGAATCGTTTTAAACATTTTCATGTGCCGCTGGAGCAAACAAACATCACGGCACTTGTATCACAGAACAGAGAAACTCATTTATGCAGTTTTAGTGCAAATCATACACAGATTAAGTCAAATGTGTTTGTTAGTAACAGGTTAAATCTGATTTTGTCCCTTTTATGCGGCTCATCATATAGTGCTAAAATCTTGGTATAAGACGCTTTGTTAGTAAATAACAGAACAATTGTAAGTTTTTGTCAATGGCTGTCTAAGGAGGCAATAAAAACACAGGATTGGTAAAAAACTGGATTACTTTTAAATTAACATTTCAAATGCTAAAACTACTAGTGCTAAAATATAATTTAGGATTTGATTGAATAAATGCACAGTGAATTAGTCAATACCTGAATTTCATTAAATCTAGTGGGAATTATGCAAAATTTATATGCAAGTAACAAGCGCAAATCTAAGCGCACAGATTCTGCGACAAACAAAAATAGCGAAAAAATTTGTGCATAGAATAAGCAACAATGGTAAAATAAATAACAGTTGATCTTTGTTATAATTCAGGACTTCACAAACAAGACACAACTCAAAACAATACGGTGTACATATTAAGTTATTAAAGTGAGATCTTGAATTGTTTATAGATTTCATCCTGAGATTGTTGTACACCACCAGGCCAGAAAACTCTGAAAATTTGGGTTTCAGTTCAACATTTGGCTACGGCAGTAAAAACAATAATCGTGTCACTTCCATTCGCATAAAGAATAAAGACAGCAGGAAAGAAAAGCTACAAAATGAATATCTGCCCACCCAGTACAGCAATACAGAGCAAAAACACAAGCTGTTGCTTTGATAATCTGCTCAAATCTGCACTATTAAAATATGATAGTATCGATTAACATAAAACACATAAACAATATAAAACGTTGCCCCTTTAAATTTAAATAATAATAAAGTAATCTTTGTACTTTCCTCATACGGGTTATATAAACATTTTTTGACATTAAATACGTTTTTTTTAACACATTAAATGAGAAACTGTGTGGTCACTAGCGAAACTAGGGCTTCAAAGTGCTCAAACTAAATTAAAGCTTTTATTGCTTTTGGTTTAAAATTTTTACCCAGGATGCATTTCACATTGCACGAAACGTCCGATATGCCCTTTTGTTTCTTCGCTGGGGTGGAAAGAAATTAAAAAATTTGTAGAGCACAAAGAAAAAAGGTGATTTTTCTTTAAAATCAACAGTTAATATATTGTCATGTATTATATGCACCAACACGGGACAGCAGGACCGGCTGTTGTACTCATAAACAACAGAGACACATGTAGATACACAGCTATAGACGAACAGAATTATAGGCAGTTTTAGTCTCATACTCGCACACTGATTCAAGGCCTAAATAATGGCAATAAAAAACAAACAACTGCACGTAAAATGTGTTTAAATGTCTACATTCTATTGTATGTTCCAAAGGCACATGTCAGTAGCCCTGATCCTTTGCTCCTCAGGAAAAGTGTTTCGTCTAACAGAGGTTTGTTACGGAAACGTAACGAAATCTGATTGTTGTTTAACGCAAAGCGATGTTTCGTTTAACTGTACGCTGCGGTACAGCTGGAAGTTGAGGTTTGCTCAACTTTGTCAGCAGGGGGAGTTTAAGCTAAATATTTTGTAAAAACTAATTAACTTAGCATGAAGCTTTTAGTCAGACAAACTCTGTTGGGATGTTCTGAACTCGGTTCGTAAGCTGAAAACAACGACCTTTGTATATCAGATCGAAAGACCAGCAAAATGTTGTGGCCAGCATCCTCTACCACGCTTCTTAACTAGCTTTACCGGCAAGTTAACCACCTCAACATACTGGTTGATCAGTACTTTTTGCTGGTGGACAACTTGGCTATGGTTCACTAGCACAAACCAGCTTGGACTAGCATAGAGTTCATGATGGTTAAACACGGCTTCCCAGCTAATTGTTGTTATTCTCACAAACTGGTCAGAAGATCTTTCACTTTCTCCTTATGTTTGTTGAACCCGAGGCCAGTGGTGGACGAGCGGGACGTTGGCAGTGGTGAGACTACAGCCCTGAGAGTGTGTTTGTGTTTTCACAGGAGCGACTACAGGGTCTCACTCGGGTAAAGGATAATGAATGACAGACTTGCGTGGTTCCGGTCCGCTGCGCAACATGTTGGTCAACACCTCGCGTACGTTTATGTGCGCTTCAGAGCTGCAGTGGCTGCTGGGTAATGGGAGCGGGTGCTGGTCCGTAGGTGTGAGCGAGGGTGTGAAATTGGAGGGGCCAGAAGAGGAGAGAGGCGGGGCAGAGGGAGGGAAGAGACTCGATGACGTCACGGGTACCGATAAAGGCGTTTCTGAGGAGGACGTGGCAGGGATGTTCTGGCTTTCAGGCGTTATGAGCGAGTTTAAGGAGCACAGCACGTCCAAAAGTTCCTTGTCCCGGGCTGGATTGCTCTCCTGCGCGGACTGCTGGGATGACTGTTCCAGTAAAAACACGTCCAGGTTAAAGTCATCCACGGAGGATTCCGCTGGTGGTCCGGTGAGACCGTCTACACCCGGACCAGTCTGACACGCGCTAACCTGCGTGGACGGCGCGGTACTGTGAACTGACAGGTCCAGGATCTCCTCCAGAGGGGTCTTTAAGGCAGGAAACGAGGGGTAGGACATGTACGGAGTGGCCAGGCTGGCCAGACTGGGAGCAGGAAAAGATGTGGAGAATAAATTAGACAAGAAGTCCTTCTGCTGTTGCTCCATGATCTTCTGATTTTCCAGAGCCTGGCGTTCCGCCTGCGCTTGCTGCTCTTTCTCCCGCCGGCGCTGCTTCACCTCGTTGTCCATCTTCATCAGCTCCTGACGCACCTTCAACACGCAGTTCTCCGGTATTTTAATACCTGTGTGACAGAAAAACTATGTAAATATGCAGCACACGTATATCCTGCCGACTAGCAACTAAAACCATCCCAGTCAACAGGGAACATTCTCAGAACATTGGCTAAGATTCTCTGAGTTTCATCAAATGTTAGTAGGTAATGTTAGTAGAACGTTTTTAACGTTATATATTTATAAAAACGTTTTTCATCAGCTGTTAGTGGAAAGTTTAAAAACACTACAGAACTCAAAATGTTTAAATAACGTTTATATTCTCAATAACACCTAAAAAAAATAGACATTTTAAACATCCCCAGAACTTTTAAAATTTGTTACTTAATGGAAACATTCGAAAAACGTTCTTATATCCCAAAATAGTTTTTATACAGCGTTTAAATAGGGCCCGAAAGTTGGCATGGTAGCACGGGGAATAAAAAAGGCTGAACACTTCGTAACGTTCGCTCAGGTTGCTAACGGAAAACACTCACCGACTTGTTTGTTGCTGTCTTTGGTTTTGAGGCGGACGATCTGCAGAATGCTGGAGCTGGTGACATCAGCAACCACGTCGGACACGCGCTTCCAAACGCGCAGCAGGGCGCCACACAGCATGTGGTACTGACGCAACCGGGTGCCCATCAAACACTCCTGACCCTCCTCCACCCTCTTACACCTCCCGTTCCTATAACAAACAATTCAGTTTGACTTCTGGAGAGCTTTTGCTATCGTGCTTTGTGTCTTATCAGGTTTACAGGACATTTTACTAAACATTTATGCATATCATAACAAAATAAAAATATCATGCAAAAATATTCTGAAGCGCTGGTATATTTACATTTATGCATTTTGCAGACACTAATGCAAAGCGAGTCAAATTATACATTTTTTTATCAGTATGAATGTTCAATGGGATTCGAACCCACAACCTCTGCGCTCTTAACATGATGCTAAAAGCTAACTGAGCTACAGGAACGGACTAGTAGACAGAGACCTATGGCCTAGGCTCTTTAATCTTACTGTAGCAGAAAGATATAAATAGCTCTTTACTCACCAGTTAGCATGGCTACATTTCCTGAAAGAGAACGTGAACTGATTTTCCCAGCTTTCTCTGGCCTCCTCTGGAGTGACCTGGAGACACAGTAGCAGATGTCATACAAAAGGCCTATTTGTTCACTCATTTCAAGTATGCATACTTCTGCGAGTCAGTACAATTCATGCTCATTAGATGGCAGTACAACCCAAAGAGATGCTAATGAATTTTTTTACAAGTTTCATCATGAGTGACATCATTGAAATTTCATAATTCTATTCATTACTGTAACATTCCGTCATCCGTTTGTTACCGTAACGCACTCCGTTACTGTAATTTTATTATTTTTTTTGGCTTAACTGGCAAATTAGTAGAACAGACCTTGCGATATTTTTGCTGGAGGGCATCAATGCTTTCCGTTTGGGCTTGCTTGCCGATGTTTGGTTTGTAGATGATCACGCTGCGTTCTCGACCCTGCACGGCTAGGAGCACACACGGATTGTTCCCTCGAAACTGCGTAGGGGACGAAAATCGACATGTTGGTTTCTTACACCATGAGTCTGAGGGAAACGGAATTTCAATCCTCTGTGTGTCTTGTACATATAGCAGGATCGACAAAGTTGACTTTGATGTTGACAAAAGTGAGGGAACTATAAAAGTAACACATGAACGGTCCTGTATAGCAGCCTGCATGGAAAGTTTGTTTCCATGGAACTGTCTTTCCTGTTACAAGAAAACAACATGCAAATTTGTAAACATGTTTTTCTTGCCTCTAGGGTCCTCAAAGACTCACTTTATGGGATAAGTAGAAGCCTTCGTCAGGGTTGGTGAGAGTCTGGAACTTCTCGAGGGCCTCCAACCACTGCATACCTCTGTCCACACTTATCTGAGCAACAAAACCAGAAGTTTAGTTAGAGGTGATGTTTGTAGAACAAGCCGCTAGATGGAAGTTTAAATGGAGGTTGGCTTTCAGGTCCCACATCTATCCAAAAGAGAAAGTGTGGTTTATTGACGGTCAGACAAGGAACTATTTGTGGACGTTATTCAAAAGACAGCTGGTAAACCGGTTCTCAGTTTGTTGACAGAAGGGATGAGTATGATTCTCTGGTATGAGTCACTCATGAAACACGTGCCTCAGGCACGATTTCTGAACCCGACTTAAAAATGCAGAGAAGAAATGTCACCTACATTTGAATCTAGTCTGGAGACCACTCAAGAAACACCATGTTTGCATCTCAAACACACATGCACGTTTAAACATTTTTTATACTATATTTTAATTTAAATTGCAGGCGGACCTTATAAAGAATTACTTGTCCATCTTGAGGGTTTCCAGCAGTCAGAAACTTCTCTTGTGTCTCCTCATAAATTTGATCATTACCCGGAGCCAGATCTGAACAAAAGAGACATAATTAACCTCCCGTAATAAATCCTAAAAACGAGAATGTTGTATTTCCTATATAAACAGCTTTGGCAATGGTTAAAAACAAGTGCTGTTTACCCAATATTCCCATGTCGTATTTTCCATCTTTTTTGTCCTTTTCTATCAAGTAGTCGAAGTTGTCTGTGAAATACTGGAAGAGAGAGTTTTGTTTATGCACCTCCAGGCCCAAAATCCGGTTGAGGAATTTGGTGATGTTGCAGTCTGGCATGAAGAACAGTCACATGATTAGGGGGGAACATGTATGCGTTTATTTGGACCGCAAATAGATGCGTCCACTGCGTACGTGGTGGCAAACTCACCTTTCTCAGTGTTGATGCCCAAACGCGACTGGCTGCACAACATTCCCACGTCCATCATGCCGGCTTTCATGTCTAAGATGAAGAGGTTTTGGGTGAGATCAAAGTTCTTCTGGCCGTTCCAAAATATATTCCACACAAGCACAGAAATACATTGAGGAAACGTACCGGTGAAGAACATGGCATCACCTCCGGGATAGTCCTTTGGCGGGGGTACCTTGCTTTCAATCTGACCAAGGATGGCTTTGGTGATCTTATCTAGTGCTTTGGTGCCGTACTGTGAAGAACAGCCAAAATAGACGCAACGTTAGTCCATGACTCATCTCGGTAATGACATCAGTAACATTGCTCTGTGTAAAACAGCCGCATACTTTGTTTTCGAAGTTGTACTTGCTGAGGTCTCTGGATTCTGTGGCTCTCCTGTCACCATGAGTCAAAGCTCCCTGTAAAAACACACAGATTACAAATTTCAAATTGTGAGTGATTTGAAGGTATTCACACATGATCTCCACATAATGGGTGTCAAACTGAATTAGATTTACTAGCCTTAAACAAACACAAGCTGAAACGTTTTTTTAAAGTTGATGAACACAGAAAACAAACATTTACAATGAAGTAAATCATTGCAGGGCATGAACTCCGACATACATCCATTTTGATATCTTTGCTTGAACACTGTGCAAAAGTTACTGTGTTATGTTGCTATGACAACAAAGTTGAAACGTATGGATAAAACTTTACACAGACTAGGATAGCGTTTGATTATACCGCAATAGACTCATGCTAACATGCATTAAAGTCAAGTATTGTGACAATACTGTAATCGTATTTTAATGTTTATTATCTGACCCTGTTTATTACCATTGGGCTTTAATGTAAATTTTCTGTAAAACTTTTCTGTAAAATTTTAATATTATGTCACAAATGCTGCAAATAGAACTTAACTTTACATTAACTTTACGTAATGTAACTTTACATTAACTTTACACGTTCCTTTAAACGAAACGTTTCTTGTGGAAACACCAAATAAAACGAAATAAAACAAGGTAAACACATTAAAGCTCTGAATTAAATAAGCATCAGGCTGTATGCGACAGCATCTCGGATCAGATTCGATTTGCCATACCAGACTCTCCAGCCTCTTTGCCACGATGGAAGCAAAACGTCTCTCCCCTGCCAGTTCAGAAATAAGGAAGATGTACTCCGGCGCCGTGACCTGGTTGGAACGATGAGTACGACCTGAAGAATAAACAGCCGTTAGTCGGTCGGTGTGGTGGAGAACTCAGGTGTTGACAGTCAAACCGCCTTTGAAGTTCATCAGTTGCCTGAAGCTGTCAGAAAGTGACTCCACTTACAGCAGACGAGAAAATTGCTGCCTGGCCACAAGGAGTTTTACAGCTTATACTTTCCTTATGGCAGACATGAGGTCATGCTGTTAGACTATAACAGGCAGAGAAATCTGGCTCACCAAACTGCTGGATGGCCCTGTCTGCACTCCAAGGCAGCTCCAGGGTCATGTGGACCCTCCGACGTTGGTTCTTCACCCTTCTGTCAGCTTGAAGCGAGATGCCCGAACTGGCTGCTTCTGATATGATGGCCACCAACTAAACAGCGAAGCAGAAATCAGAAAGGAAAAGTTTCGTAGAGGAAAAATGAATGTGTTTAAACTACTTCAAATTTCTTCCAACAGTGATGGCTCTACTGAGGCTCTCATATGTCTCACCTTGTCTCCGTTCATGAAGCGATCTTTCTCTTTGATGTTGATTTGGTCGATGGTGTGGCCCTGCTCGGCCCGGGACTCGTACCGCACGCTGCCGTCCGGTCGACGCACAACTCGGCCTTTTCGTCCCGTCATCTAAACACACACGCAGGGAAAAACGTTTAACGCCGTCGCTCGTGGACACAGAGAAGTTCAAGTTTTAGATGGTTAAGCTTTCCAAGAGATTGAAAATAAATGTAAAAACTGACCTCCGATACTTTTTCCGGACCTCCAAATTTATCTATGAGCTCATCCAGTGTGTTGAGAGGTAGTTCTTTTCCAAGCTCGGTGATCTTGTTTCGAAGTCCTTGTTTCATCTCCTCTAAACGTGCTAAGAGTAGAAAATTTAAAGAAAATGTTGAAAATGTTGTTCAAAAATTTGTATTTATTATTTCTTTATTACTTTATTATTTATCTAAATTACTGTAGTGATTAAGCATTTTGGTATCAAAGCTGTACATTGATCTATTTTGTTTTTACCAGTGTTGCCATAGAAACAAATAATTTTATAAATTTTATTTATTTATATGAGAATTACATATAGCAGAATCTCAGCTGTCATTTTTTACCGATAACGATAATTCTGACCTGACACAAATACAATTATATGACACGCACACGAACCATGTGGAAATAATGAGTTAACCCAACATACCCATTTGATAACTCGTTTGGTTGACGAAGATGACATCATCAGTGTTGTCCTGAAGCGAGTCGGGCGAAGAGTTGGAGTCGCTGTCCATGGCGTCGGACTCTGTGCTGCTATCGTCGCTGATGTTGATCACGACATCGTTGGCGTGTCTTGGTTGTTTGGGCTGTCTGCTCCGCGGTTTACCTGCAGGGCAGCCATAAGTGAACAACTACAGGCAGGCAAGGAATTATGGGTAACAACACTGAGAGCCAAAGTAAGAGAGGACTTACGTTTCCTTTTGTTCCCTGCTCCCTTTTCTCCCCTCTGCTTCTCTGACGGGAAGTGTTTGAGGACCAGAGATTGAAACACACCCCTGAGGAACAACAGAAGCTAAATTACATAATCATACACAATTATAGAATTGAGAAGATAGCATATGTTTTAAAATCTAATTTGTATTCTCTGCCGCAGTGGTTTGTGGGTAATGGCCAATGGTTTTAAAGAATATTTTACCCATTCAATCATACATTGATTTTCATGTATGATTTAAAATATGTGAATAACTTAAATTGTTCTTCATTTAAAGTTATCGTATGACTTTCAAACTTTTTATATATTAGAACTTAGAATAGAATTTGTGTATCTTCATTAAGTGTACATGAATGGAAAAAAGCGACTGGTAGAGTCATCAAAATATCTACTTTTGTGTAATTAATCATAAATTTAGTTGAACTTTAAGCATCTTCTCCGCCTATCAGATATTTAAGTTTCAGAATGAAACATGGAATGCGTGTCGACCGCAGTAACATCAAACGCAAATGGTGAGAAACTTTCCATCATTCTGAAACTGGAAAGAACCAGTCATAAAGCAGCTGTATAATTAAAAAAAGGTTTCAATAACGTTAGAAATACGCCAAATTCACTGACTCGGCAGCAGAAACGAATCTGTCTAGGTGTCCGTCGTTTTCGTCGAGGACTTCTCTGGTTCGAGCCTCCCCCGTCGACTGCAGTCCTATCACGACACACTGTACAGAAAAACGAACGCAAAATCGTCGTAAAACAGACGCGAGTGACAAAATACGACCAGTCTGAAATAAAAGTAACATTTTTGCAGGTTCTTCAGCGAGACTCACCTTTCCAGCTTCCAGCTCTTTTTTTGCTAACTCCACCAGACAGCGCACCTTAGCAGCGATGCAGAGGTATTTAAAGAAACGCTGGTGAGACGACCAAAACTGACCCCACAGGGACTTCCTGGAGGTCATGCACAGCTCGTCGGCTGCCTGCATGAAGACGGCCAGAGCCTCTGCCCACTGTTAGAGAAAACAGCACATGTTCCCAGTTAGTTAGTCTAGTGTAAAACACTGTTTACCGTGATGGTAAATGGAGTCGTTCTTTGTGTAACTTACAAGTTTGGCAGCTTTGTTGTAGACAAGCTTGAAATCGGCATCTAAGTTGATCTCCTCGATGCGGAACGAGACTCCTGAGAAGCTGAGCTGACGTGCGATGTACATCCCGCTGACCTTCATATCCATGGCGACAATCTCCATGGCCCCCACGCCCCTACCAATGAGAACGTTTCAATTAAGCAAATAGAATTTTTCAAATATTTGACAGACAACCAAAATCCCCATTGACTTTCATTGTATCATTGTATGCAAAAAAATGAGATGCGTCGAAAGTATATAATTTTTGTGTGCGCCGTCTTTTTAAATCCAAATCTACGAACCTCTTTTCGATGGTGTGGAGGAAATCATCGAAGGTTCTAAAAGGGGTTCCTTCTCCCCAGATCCCCAGACGACTCATGTAGATCATGTTCTTTGGTTCTGAGGCACCTGAGAAACACATTATTTCACTGTTACGTCAAGGTTTTGGTTACAATTACGAGAATTTGTCAGTGTTACGCAGTTCAGACGCCCACCTGTGGCACTAGCGTAAACCACCCTGGCCAGCGGAAGCTTATTCTGCAGATCCAGCACAGCCTTGCCCATCTTTGTGGACGTTGCGTTTTTGGCTTTGTGGCATTCGTCGAATATAATCTGAGGGAAGCCTGTGGTCAAGGGTCAAACTAACTCAGTTGTTTGGCATGTTGCTACGAAAACAATGTGGAAAAAAATGTGATGATTGGACCGAGAACTACAGAACCACGCAGAACCCGGCGTCCAGTCATTTGGCTTAAGTCAACAAAAAACATCCCACAATGACTACATATTATTCCCAAAACTCCACAAGGAGATGAAGGATACAACTCCGTCAAAACCTGGCTCGCACCAGTCCAGGATTTGCTTTAGTCGCGTTCTGTGCTGTCCGCCCGCCTGACTCTCGCCGATCAGCGCCGAGTAGGTCGCGAACAGCACCCCTTCTGAGGTCGCCGTGTCCCCGTACTTTATCTGTGCAGAAATCATGACAGTTAGGTGGATCATGCAGAGCTTTGAGAACGTTCTACACTGCCAACATGATCTCCACAAACAGCTTTGAGCCGTGCCGGAATAGTGACCTTATTCAAGGCGTGAACTTGTATGTTAGATGCACCGATGTCCTGGAGATCTCTCTCTGCGTCGTATTTCAGGTCATTGGAGACGCTAAACCTGGAGGAGAGATCAGGAGCGTGAGGCAGCTGATCTAGGGTCAGTGTTTGAGGAGGAAGAGCGAATGTTGAGGCTTTAACAGAAGCTGATGGAGCTGACCGCAGATCGCTTACCACAGTGATTTCTTCCTTCCCTTTAAATTGTTTTCTAGAATGATGCCAGCCACCGTTCGACCTTTCCCCACTCCTGCCCCGTCTCCGATGAGAAAACCGGCCCGTTGGTTGTTTTGCAAAATAACTTC
>JAZGTK010010076.1:0-16688 GCA_036877625.1 Ambastaia sidthimunki | reverse complement strand
ATAGAGTGTTCAGGAAAGTATCTTAGGAAAGTAACCTTTTGTTTTAATGGATGGATAAATGTCTGCATGGGCACCATTACGAACTTGTGCTCTACAAAAAACAAAACTCGATGAAATATTTATTCATTTCCTGCACTCACTGGTGCTTCTACTTATGTGCAAGGCAAAAATGCAATTAGATTAATACTTACTTGAATTACTGTGAACTCCCACTGATACATTGTACAGGGATGTCTACTCTAGAAATACTAAATAATATATGAGAATTTTCTATCTGATATAGACACAAAGGTCAGTCTATACACTTTGGAAGAGTATAATTTGGGTTTTATATTTTGATTTGCTTTATTTTTGTATAATGCAATTGTGAAAAACTGAAATGACTGAAATGTGAAACTTTTAACTCATTCACTTTTTACAGAATTCTGAACCACACATACAGAAGTACAGCAGACATTTGACTTTACCTCCATTAGTAACCCGAAAACACATGACGTCTGTGACCAGAAGTGTGTGGCGTGCTCTCTCAGCTCAATGCATTCTGCCATTAGTCAGGAGCTTAATGTATGAAAATGCAGCAGGTCAATGCTTACCCTCTTCTCCTGTTGCATGAATTATTTACAGCTGCATGGGAACTCCATTATGCATACTGGCCACCACTTTAGATTGCCACACAACACACACAAACACACACACATGCAGGATCACACGCAACATTCTGTTTGTTCTCGACCCCTAACCCTGAGTATTAAACTTGTGCAATTATTTCAGCCTGGAGCACATAACAGACCTCTTTAAGAATTATATTTATAATTTCAGCCTTAGGTGCACTATGCATTTTTGTTTTTATAAACTTTATTTTAAAGACATTAAAGATTATTGTTTTAAAATGTACTCTGCTATTGCAATTATTTTTTTGATTTAAACCTATTTATTCAAATTATAAGCTTAACACTCCTTTATCTATTACCTTTATCTATTACCGTTACCTTTATCTATTTATCAGTATTTTATATTTAGCTGCTATCAATCTCTCCCACTTTGTCCACATTTGTATTTTACAGTTTTTTCACCAATTATTTCACCTAAAAGATTTTGGCTCCCTCTTCGGCTGATAAGAATGTAGCTACAATGAATGTAGTGCATGCATGAAATTGCAAACATTAAAAAAATTCTGTGCTTGCTGGACAGCAACAAATCAGTTCCTCAAAAAAAAAAAAGTCCTGCTCCTATTTGTCTTTCCAACTCTCACAGCTTGTTCTCTGTATGAACGGCACACCTCTTACGTGTCCTATGTGGTTTAAAAAAAAAAGACACGAACAGACACACTAGATGTCACTGTTGTAACTTGATCACACAGATCGCGGAACGGAACAGCGGGGAAATATTTCAGAGAAAGAACAGAGAAAGAAATACCACATCACAACTAGACGTTTCTGAATATAATACACTTGAGGAATCGAGTCGACCCTTTGACCACGTTGTTGATTTTCACAAAACAGCAATAAAATAAAATACATCAAATGTTCTATTATAATATATTATTTTAATTAAAAATAAACAGAATACAATTTATAACAAAATTAGGCTATGCAATGTAGTAACTAGGCGCATTAATACTGAACATAAGCGGGTGTGTTTATTTGTGTTTATATGCATGTTTATAGGAGTCATTTCATTTATAGAAGTCATTCATTATTTTACTATTGTAAGACGGTCTTGGACAAATATATAAGACTGTATGGTTAGGTTTAGGTTAGGGGGTATAAATATGAAGTGCCAAAATTATTTATTTGAATTTATTTTTAGGTTGGTTAATTTTTTACATTTTAATTTTAAACATAACATTTTACAATTGATTCTTACAAAGATTATGAATATTCTGTAATCTGTTTTAAATCACCAAAGATTCTTATGTGTCCATGTGAAGACATTTTCAATTATTTACTCAGAAATAATAAAGAAATAAATGTGGAGTTTTGAAAAGTAATGATTAAAATGTTCTTTGAGAAGCAGTATATATAGCCTCTGTGCCACATAAATTTGATGGAAAGCCATTTCGTTATTAGCTCATGAATAGATATGCCTATATATTTTTTTTTCATTTGCCATGTTATTTTGGTGAACTAAATTAATTTAATTAATATGACACTCATTACTTACTTTTTAATAAAAGAAAGGATTAGAATTCTATATGGTCATGAAGGGATTTTGAAAATAAGATAGAAACTAGTTGAAAGTATTTGTTCATATCACATGTATTTCACAGGTCTGGAGGTCTGGAGGGCTGTTGCTGTGGGCTTAGCAGATATCACTGAGCAACTAGTGAATGAACATTTCTGAATAGCTCCAGCAGCTGAGCTCATACATACATTACATTATCTAACTTTTTTATTATTTCACTTTCATCGATGATATCCTTTTTTGGCTGATTTTCTCAGATACTGCTTTAGATGTGTGTGCCCATGACTCAAACACCAGAGGAGATCAATCTCAGAGCAAAATATGGCCAATATATGAACATTAGTCTGGTTTGACAGATAATGACCAAACTATAAAGGACAACATCATGATAATGAATAATTTCAACTAGCCTATTATATATCTTGTTACTACTTCTGGTTTTATGACTAATAATAGCAGGCAGAGATAGGCATACACAAGCACACTTTCGCAAACAAGGATCAGAGATTTCTCTAGGAAGTAACTGAAAACACCTTTTGCCTACCAGATATATGTGAAAAGTACTAAAAAACATGAATTGGAAAAGCAGGATTTAAATGCAGATCAATAATGTTTAATGAGTTTAAAGGTAATCCAAACACATGGAAGAAGGAACATGGCACAAGGTAAGAACAGCACACACACTAAACGTTACAATGTGCAACCATGAACATATATTTTATCACCAAACATGACAATATAAGATGCTAAAAACACACAAACATACTGTAGTATACTGCAGGCTTTTCCACTTATAAATTCACCAAGCATTCATTATCTAACAGATTTGTGAGTTGTTAAACTCTCTTGAGTCAAATCAGAAGTTTCACGATTTGGAAAGCAATCAGTGTGGGTTGACTTTACATTCATGTGATATTTCAACAACGTAAACACGCCACTGTTTAAACACACCTGTAATTCAAGTGTTTACAACGTGGGTGCACTGAGAGCTTGATTATTCTGGCATCAGTCGCTATTTTTGTTCCTGCAGCCCTCATTCATCTCAGCATGAGCAGACGAGCATTTTGTGTATGTTTGGTGAGAGTGAATTCGTGTGTGTGTTTGGTGTATGGGCACGTACACTCACGCTAAGGTTACCGTTGGCAGATTTTTAATCTACATGTACGATGTGCCCTCCCGTGTCTTGTGTCTACTCAGCAGTATGTGGTCGAGTGTGATTTGGAATGTTGGGCCGCAGCGTATTGATTGGCTGCGCTGGGGTAGGGCGCACACAGACAACACACTGGTGACTTTGTTGTAAATGCAGAACGGGTGAGTGGTGGGTGTCAGGCTTAGGGTGCCGGCCAATCATCAATCATGTGCTGTCAGGCCTCCCTCTCTCTTCGCAACCCTGCTTTTTTTCTGCCTCAATGATCAGTCTTTGTTTAAATTGCGCAGTAAGACTCCTGCCAGACCACAAGAACAACCGCCAAGTTGTTTGCAGGTGCTATCGTTCACAGCTGCCAATTAAAGTCATGTGATTTCCATAACAACCACAGGGGACGGTAAATAAATTTTAATAAATCTATAGTATGCATAGAATGCAAAGGTTTTTGCAAACTTTTATGGAAAGATGTGGTTGATATTGTGTTTGAAGGTAAACCAAGGTAAACATCACCATGTTTTTACACTGCCCATGACAACAGCTAGAAACTGAGAGATTTATATGATCTGTTTTCAAGATAATAGCTAAATTACAGATTTTTATCATTTTAAAGCCTATAATTATAGATTTTAAAAATAAATTGTGTCTGTTACATTTTGAACAATGACTTTGTAAAATAGATGTTGGATGCTGATTGGTCAATAAAGTGTGGTTGCTGTGATAAAATACATAATATAGTAACTGCAATGACACAGTTACTGTGTATATAATATAAAACCTATAGAGTCAGGGGCAGTGCCATCACATTAGAGAATGGCAGAGGTTTAGAACATTTATTTTGTGCAATCCTGTCACATTTAACAACGGGAATACACACACACACACACACACATATACATACAACGTGCCAATATGAAACAGCAATGGCTTTTATTCAGCCCATTTGGTATTTTCAACTTTGAGTACATTTACTGTTAACACATTTTCGGGTTGACACATTAAAGTGTCGATTTAATAATGCATCATAAAGTGTTTTACTATCCCTGAATTATACTTTTGCTTCTTGTTGGAAATGGCATGTTGTAAATCTAGGAACCTACTTTTAACATTAAGCGAAAGTAGTCGCACTCATTTATATCACTGAAGAATAATAAATTTCTCCCTGTTTTTTTAAACAGCATCTCCTGCAGTATGGCGCAGAGTCGCTTTAAGGCTGGTAATTTACAACACTCATTAGAACGCTGAAAGCACCTCAGTCAATCAGAACTCCAAAACGCCGCAGTCACAAACTACATCCTTGCTGCAGTAGCTAGAAAAAATCAATTACACATTAAACCGAGGTAAAACCCTAATGCGGTCCTATGGAGTGTGCATGTCCATAAAGCTTAACATTAATTCATGCAGTCTCCAAACACTCAATGACAAATGATCGCTCGCTTAACAGCGCGCTTGTTGGGAGGACAAAAAACGCACCCAGAAAGTTCCTAATTGAGCCAACGGTGTATTAGCATCTCAGACTTTGTTTATTTGTTAATGTGTACTTGCAAGAGCCTGCGGCTTGTGTAATTGGACTGGGAAGTCCCACTTTGCCTGTAAGGCCGCAATTCAGGTTGAAACATTTTTTTCCTGTGCAGAAGCTGATCTCCAGTCAGCCGAGAGACTAGCCCAGCCCGTCTCTACTCTACGCTCCGCTGCTGATCTGATCTCCATATGAGTCGCTTTGCACTTCTTGTGCCTGCCACGATTAATTAACTACATCCAGGTAAGGGAACTTCTGACGAAGTGCCAACAGCAATAAACATTGATCATAGTCACAGACTTTTACTGGCTTTACTTGATGGAAGGGGGATGCAGCTGTGTGCAATGAGTTTCTGAGTTTGTGAGTATAAATACATCTGTTTCAGTTGTGCTCATAATTCTACACCTCTCTTTGCATAAAATGTATATTCCAACATTACAATAACATGCAATATGTAAAATACAATAGCTCCATGTGAAATAAAACAACTTTAGGCCACATGTATTAATGGAGTAATCTCATGTGAGTTTATTTTTCAGACAAACCTTTATAGTGAGCTTATAATTACTTAGTTTACCTTTAATATCATTTTGCAATAATTGTGTATAAGCACTCCGGATGTCCTACATGACAAAGTTGGATCTTAACATTACTAAGCCACTTTGGTTAAAAATTCGAGGAAGAAAGCCAAAGAACAGAACATAGTTCTGTTCAAGAAGTTTTTTCTCACCACCTAAGACAAACCACAAAATGCTACAATTAGTCATGACAGGACAATGTAAAGAAGCATGGATATGTAAACATTTAAATAGGGTCATTTGTGTAATTTCAGTTTTTACTATGTGTGAAACATTTGTAAATATCTTTTAGGTAAAAAAGCATAGTTAGGGCAAACATAATGAAAAACATAATGACTTTTAAAAAAATAAAAAGATAAATATCTTGCAGGTTCTACAAGGGACACGCAAGCTTACAAGCAGAACTGTGCATGCACTAGGCTATTATGATCATGTCAAAGCATTAAGCGTGTGTTGTGAGTTTGTAATAAAACATAAATCCAATTTAGGGGGAGTTTTGTTTCAAGGTCATACTGCCTCCAGCAAACACGCAGCATTGAAACAACCCCGTCTTTTTCCAGAGCTGAGCAGTCTGAAAAAGCACATTAAATGGCAAAAACAGATCATAATGAAGCTGCAAACAAAAACAACTTGCCAAAAAGAGAAGAAAAACAGTATGTAATGGAGGCCAGATGAGCTGACAGCAACAAATACCTCTATTAACTGCCACTGATGGAGGCCTGTAGAAGTGGATGAAGGCTTTCACACGAAGCATGGTAAGGTAGGGAGGTGTCGCAGGACGTGTCGTGTTCAGGTGGGCCATGGAAAGGTAATCAACCTGAGCAAACCGTGGAGGAAGGCAGAGCAGCGGAGCCGAACTTTATGTGGAGAGGAAGCCCTGGCTGTAGCCCATAGACCTGTGCTGTGTTGCATTTTCCATGGAGCATGTGTGTGTGTGTTAAAGGACAGCTGGGATTTTAATCAGAGACTTCTTTATGCAGTCAACACATAATGAACTAAACCACTACTCAGCGTGAGCAAACCTTATTCACAAACACACACACATACACACAGTGCATCATTATTGAATACACACACTACATGCAATCCAAACCAAATGTGTTGCAACGTTTTCAAAAGACACGTCGAAAATGACAATGTGCTGAGCAGAAAGTGATTTGTCCAATACTTTAAAAGTTTATAACAACAATTAGTTCATAATAAGTCTGTTTGATTAAAAGCTGAAGCCTGCAGGCTGAAGAGCTCCTTGGGGGCTGATCTGGTGTATAAAAAAAAATTACCTCACCCTAAACCTGTCAGCACACCATTACAGCCCACGCCGCCATATGATGGCATGCCAGAAAAAAAGAAAAAAATCTGAAGCCATTGTAGCGAGAAGGTGTTGGCAGATGTAAGCTTAAGGAATGCAGTGACAGGATTATTTGTTGAACAGAATTTGTGCAATGAAGAAATGTTTAAGGGAAACAGCTTCAATCTGTGGGTTCTTATCAGTAAGCCTAATAGAATGAGATAGGGGAATATCTAGATGAAAAATCAGATAAGGCAGAAAAGAAAAACAAAACACTTCCAAACATTAGCAACCAAAGGTTACAGTCGAGAGAAGCAATGACTCATGCAGAACGGGGAGTCAAAACGAGGCTTGCAGCCCATCTGCAACAACATTTGCAATACGAAAAAAATCAGAAAGCATATAGTTTTGTGCTACATGTGCCACAGTCTGTTGTGGAAAAACGTAAGAAATAAAAAACCTTCACCAATACCAAGTATTTGTTATCCCACAAATGTTTTGAAAAGTAGCTGGGGTCTTATCAAATTAGTGGAGATTTAAATTCAATTCAGCGTGACAAAGAAACATAAAAGCACCAGAAATGTGGCCATTTCAAGTCTTCTGAGGTCATACAATAGCTTTCCATGAGAAACAGGCCGATTTAAGCCAGTATTCACAGATCTGAAGCTTCCCTCTGCTGAAGCTGTCAAATCTCAATTCACATTCAGATTCAAAAATGGACCATGGAAACATTGTATAAGGTTTTACGTTACTGGTTTCAAAACAGCATTACTTCTGAACTGTAGTACCCGAACATGGCAAGCAAGTTTGAATATGCATAATGCATAATAAAAGCTGTAATGGAGAAAATCATTTTCAGTAAATAACTTATTCCTAAAATAACTCTATATAAGCCATTCCCCTGAAAAAGTGTAAACGTTATTGCTCTGTTGCTATAATGACAAAGCAACACTGGCCGAACCAATAGTATTGGGGGGCTACCTGTTTGTCTAACCAATGGTAGATGAGGGGTTATTATTTTTGCAATTACTTAAATTTTGGTGTTCCTTATGCAAAATGAGTCATATGGAATATTGTGGTTCAGACCAAAAGCAAAAAAAATGCTTTTTGTTTGTTTGGAGTCACAAAGTGACTTGAAGCCCATCTGAAAAAAACATGCATATCTGCTCCAAAGAATAAACTGAGAAAGCAAAGCATTGCATGCTACATTATCTGTTGTGAAACAATGTAATGTTTGTCATAACCCATAATAAAAGCTGAGCTCTCTTTAAAATGAGTAGATTCCATGCGTAATCTACTGGCCGACCTGTTTGCGCTGGAATGCTCTTAAACACGAGGCTCCTTTCAGCTCTGAGGTGCTTGTGGGCAGAGAAGGCTCTGCTTGAGAGTGCGTATTAGCCCATTCATTTCTGGGGGCCAATGAATAGAACCCTCAGGTAAGCCTTGTTGAAACAAATCTAAGCTGCTAATGACACGCACTGTGAAAATATTCACAGTTCATTTAGCTTGATGACAACTTCAGCCCCCTGTGCCCCCCACTCTGATGCTTTGTGTATTAGTCATAACTTCGTGTCGTAATCTTCAATGGGCGATGCTATGACAACAACAGCCAATTCTAGCAGAACATAATGCATATGGGGAAACCATCAAATTGTCTATTGTGCGATTCTGCTCCTTTTTTGCATGTTCAATAACAAAAACAAGCAAACTTGACATGATAATTGTTAAGTAACAAGCACCTAATAGTGCACTTAAAAATGGACCCTCTGGCATTGTTTACTCACCCTCATTCAAAACCTTTATGCTGTTATTTTCTCCATAGAACACAAAAGGAAAAATGAAAAGAATCTTTACTCAGCTCTTCCATACAACTGTGAGTTTCAAAATGGCTTTGTGTGAGGAACAAGCAGAAACTTAAATCTTTTTCCTCAAAGCTCACAGGCAGTGACATCATTGATGGCATTGAATGACACTAGCCATTGAATGTATTCAAATGATATGTGCCAGTTTGAATGACATAAAGATGAGTAAATAAAAACATATTTTGGAGTGAAATATTCTTTAAATATTCTTCAAATCTGTTGTTCTCCAGGCTGCCAGAAATGGTAAACATGTCAAATGTCACCCCTGCCCTGATGCTGTTAAGGCACAAATAACTCTAAAATTAAATTAGCATCTTTCCTCAGCCCTTACTGTATGACTTAACTATGGTAAGTGGGGACGCAATGTTACATTGGACATTGTTGAACAGTGAAGTGAATGAAAGCAGCTAGACTTTGTTTGAATGTCATCTCTGTACACCAAGCTTTGGGACACCACATTAACATCTGTTCAGTACAACAAATAAACGTTTTAGTCTCCGGACTACTGTAATTTACAGTTCAAGTTTCCTTCTTCTGCAAGCCTTTATCTTGCTTCTGCCCAAACCAACAAGTATGCTGAAATGCAAATTGCGTTTGGCACCAAGGCACAGTAATTTGACGTAATTACTACAGCTTGATACCAGAGTACACTCCCACTGCATGGCACTGATCCATCACAATAATCAGTAATTACTCTCCATTTTTGATGCAAAAATACCCAAACACCCATTGCTCTGTTCTCTAGCAGCTTGATAATGCCACATTACAGAAAGATCCTTCACCAAGTTCTATATTGTATGAACTCAACACCTGTGGGCTCAGCGTTTTCATCATCTGCACAGAATAAATTGTAGTCATCATCATAACCATAATCACAGTAATAAAAAAGTCCTCATCTTCTTGCCAAATTACTGTGACATTTGATTTACAGTAACTGGGTGAGGGGGTGGTGGGCTTAAGTCTACAATACGCTATGGTATGTTTTGACTGGTGGAGCACAAATACGCACACACCTGTGTGACTTACACCTGAGAAGGGCAGGGGCCCAGATCCCAGTGATATGCTGACATTCCCTGGGGCACACAATAACTAACATTGTGACATACAATAAACCAGGTGTGGAGGGGTTATAGAGGTAAGAGATATTTCATTAGCATAAAAAAATCTCATTTTTAGAAGATTATATTTTAAGAGCATTATATGTTAAGACCTTAATTTGTTATGGATAAGACATCTGAACTGCTATTTCTGGATGCAATTACCTAATTACACTGTTAGGCAATGACAAGAACGCAACGATTGCAGTTAATATGCAGTATGTTTAATAAAGACTTTGAAATGGACAATTCACAATGTCAAACAAGCTTCTTTCTTCTTTGTTTGCCTCTTTTATTAAGGCCATAATTATGTTTTAAACAAGGAAATATAAATTGGAACACAGAGACAACAAAGTATATATGTACATATGAACATCTCCAGGACATCCAGTTTGATTAACAAAAATTCAAGTATTTTTCAAGTGTTTGTCTTTCACAATACTGAGTCATAATTGGAAGATGAGAACAAATCTTTTGACCAACTAACAGACCTCCCATTTGTAATTTGTGCATAATATTGCTCCTTTTCATCATAATTCTGATGACGCGTTTGTAATACTTCTACCAATGTTGGTTAAAGGTGCAGCAATTTGCAAAGCTCAGGAATTAATTTGACTGATAATACTAGGTGGCAATACTTAACGTCTGGCCAGGTTGTTAAACAGACACAGCACTGCAGAACATTATTCTGAGAAGCATGAGAAATCTTCAAATTACGTTTCCTTCAAAGAAACTTATCAGCGTTTAACTATAAATTAGTAACGGATCTGAAGAAGTGGAATCGGATCTCCAGGCTATATGATTTATAGCTTTTCCTGTAATGTAGCAGCTCAATAAAAAAGTGCCACAATGACAGTAACAAAATTAGACCATTACATTCATGCCATTAATTTTAACAGTACACAATACTCTGTGGTGTTTTATGTAGGAGCTCCGTGTTTAGCCTGCATGCGTAACCTTCTCCTCGCTATTGCTTCTTGCTTCTTTTTCTCAATCTCAGCAGCTGAACATTTCACTGTCGTATTCGACGAAACAAACACTGCAAAAACAAAAAGGACATTAGAAACTTTCAAGTTTACATTATATTTATGAAAGGTATATTAAAAAAATTTAAACTAAGATCTACATCCTTTTTAAAAATACTTTTGTACGTCCAGAAACTTACTTTTGTATGTCCAGAAAACGATCAGTATTAATGGAAGAGATAGACTGACTGAAATTTAAATCATCATTCACAGAACATCTTACTCTTGCTTACAAGCTTAATGTGGGAAGATGTGCACAGTGCAATTGCAATGACAACAAATGATCACTGTGTGGTTTTCTTAACAGTGAGTCAGTAAATGATGAAGCACATCATGCAAACTTGCTTATTACAGTCATAAGTATTTAAATAGAATGTGCTGCAGGTGTCACAACACTCAAAGCTTACCTTTGTTGGTTAGTGTCACAGAGTCAGAAAGATGTCTTTTGAATGTAAAATGATGGGAGTTAGAGGCATTTCCCACTCGTTTGCTTTGTGGTATAATCGTATGTGAGGTGTCTGTGGCTCTGACAGAAGTAGGCTTGGGTCCTGAGGCACTTTTCACTTGAGTCAGATTGTTTTGTTTTGTACAGTTGTAAGGTATAACACTTCCCAATATAGAACTTAAACCATCAGTTGTTGGAAACACACTGTAGTCCTGTTTAAATCCAGAGTTCCCACTGGAACAAGGTACAGAGTTAGAACGAGCAAAAGCACGCATGGACTTTGTAGGTTCTTCTACTTGGTTCTTGCCGTTGATGCCGATGTTTTGAGCATAGGTGATGCCAGTAGAGGAAGATGCTTTGGATGAATTGTCTGCTGGCTTTGTGAAGTCCATACTATGTTTTTGCTGTTCCTGACTGGCAGAGATCCTCTCCACATCATCGCAAGCCTGACAGAGAAGATCGTCATCTTCCTCATCATTCCACAGTCCCCCATCAAAAGTAGAAGTTTGGCCAGAGCTTTTGCAATCTTTAGTAGCTCTATCAAGCTTTTCCTGCTTTTGGGATGAATGCACTGGATGTTTTCCCTTGTCCACAAATGATGTCCTTATCAGCTTTTCTGTAGTTTTATCCTGGGCAGAAGCAATTGGCTTTGGCCGAGAAGTGTTTTGGACAGATGCTTGGCCTTCAGGAAGTGTCCTAGTCAAGATGCTACTTTTGCTGGTGCTCTGTTGAATCTGTAAGCAGATGTCTTTGCCATTAGATACACAGGGATTAGTTTTGGTCACAAAATTACAGTTCCTATCGCTAGAATCGGGCAGAGTGATGCTCTGTTTCTGGACTACATTTAAAGGCACTGGGTTCTGTGTCATCTCCAAAACAAAGGAATCATTGAGAAGGTCATCATTCTCCCAGTCATCATCAAAATCCAACTCAGTTGCTTTGGGTGCATCTACTGGAGCATTTCCAGTGACTGCAGAACTTGATCCTGGTCCAGCAAGAGCCACAGGGTCAGTTCTGCCTTCTGGTGTGCCGTCTGCTGATGGTGGGCTTAGTCTACCACTTAAGTGCTGAGTGGGGCCGTCAAACAGAGCTTGAAGTTCCTCCTCTTCCTTTCGGTTTTGGGATAAGCAACCAGTCACTTCTTTTGACGTGAGTGGGAAAGAGGCCAATTTAGCCCTTGACATTCCATCACTCTGTGCCTTGCTAAGTTTATTTAGGTTTTCTGTGATATTCTGTTGTTTCTCCTTGTCCTGGCGAGTCATATTGATGTCAAACTGCTTGGCAAGTTTCATAAGATCCTCAACATTGCTCTGCCTAGAGAAGAGAGGTACATTAATTACGTTGATCACATTTTATATGTTATTACAAAAAAATGAATACCACATTAGCACCGTTCAGTGTTTGGCATGTTAGAGATTAGAGGTCACATACCGTGTTGAGATTCTCCTGAATCTGGGCTGTCTAACCTCTGGAGTGCAGGGTATGGCACTGTCTCCAATCCACTGAAGCACTGAGTCCACAGAGTCCCCTTCATTAGCCCTTTCAACCTTAAACATTGTGCGATAGTTACTGGTAGAGTCAATTTACCCTGACACACACCATTTCCTATTTATTTTCTTCTTTTAACTTGACACTAACCTTTGGTGCAATCCTCTTGACAATTTCTGATATCTCAATGGCTTTGACATTGCCTCCATTTCCTGTAATGTGTTACAAATATACAATATTAAGCAAGAAAGTGACTGCAGTAGACATACTGCAGACATACTACATACATAAACTATATGACTATATATTGTGCAACAACAGAACTGTGCCACCTGGTATTTATTAGGAGGGTCATTCTTCAATTGGGGTGGCAAGTGGTGTCCCTCTACTTTACAACAGTTTACATAAACTTTAAATACCAATAAATCAAAAAATGTTTACATGTTTTTATTCTGTAGGGTAGACACAATTTGTGCACTGTTATTAGTTAGATTTTTGTTTAAAAACAGTTAATTGAGTTTAACAGATTGCATTTATAACAAAACATGCATGTTCCCACTGTACCTCATAGAGGTATCATGGAATGTAATTGCAACAATATAACATTTAACACAAATAAAGTGGTTACATTGTGAATATAGATTTTATTTAACATGTACAATGTTATTAAATTGTTTTTAAAAAATAAATATTTTGTTATATCTAAGACAAAAGGTCCCACAAATTTATGTCTGTGGCGTTACAACAATGGATGTAGCCCCTTTAAGAAAAGGGAGAAATCTATTTGGGCTACTTCCTGTGTGTAAAGGTCATTGCAGGTGCTGGTTGATCTGAGGGGTGCATGGTGAATACATTCGTTCTTATTAATTTTCTTAAAGTTAGCTACATTTCTGACAAGTTTATGTCACGCTTGTGTGGTGTTATGTTGATAACTTGTAGATCTGACATATTTTAATCAAAATTTTGATAAATACATACTTATTAATATTTCCAAAATGTCCCCTGATCTTTGAATCATAATTATGGCAGCCTCCATTTTAGAAAAGTCTGGATTTAGGCTAATTTGTATGTGGTGTTACTGTCTTTCCTGGTAAAACTTTCAGTTTCTTTTAAAAACTGAAATTTAAATGATCAATGAAACTGAATCTTTAAAGTAATTTATTTATGTATTAATTATTACCTAAAGTTACATAACCCTGTTCATTTAAGAACAAACCATAAGTTTACTTCAAATATTGGTAACACCATAGACATAAGTTGTTGTGTCACCAGTGTTTAAAATTATATAATTTTAATTAAAATTATTTAAAAATCAAAATGTTCTTAAGCTTCTATTTTAATGGATATAGCATATTAAATATTCAAGCAAAGCATATTCATAGCAATACATTTTATTTTAATAAAAAAACAAACATTTTTACAAATTCTGCCTCTCATTTGCCACCCTAATTAAAGAATGACCCAGGAATAATGTTATACGATGCTTTGCATCTATCATAAAACCATTTTTTAATAAATGTCTAGCATAACTACTCTATATGATGTACACCTTTACCATAATATAAAAAGTATTGTTTAAGATAAATAAATAAAAAGTTCTGTGTGATTTTATGATACTTGCCAGTAATGTTTTGAGTGGGTGAATTTGGATCCCAGATGATGTCTTGCAGGGATTCCGTCTCATTGGGTGAATCTCCACTGTAACAACCATTGTATCTGATTTTTGGACGACGTTTTGGGGTTGTAAAGTCTGAGAATAAAAACAACAACATCATCATCATCGCTTGCACAAAACGCACAATTGTTTTTGGCGTGCTCTATGAAATATCTTGTAAATATCACCCAGTCCCATGTTATGTATATGAAATAGCACAGTCACAGGTCTTTTTTGAAAAGCGAACCGCACTATTTTCATCTAGCCTAAGTTATTATAATCCTTTTTTACACAATCTGGTTTGTCATCCACGTGTATTACCTCTACGACAGTTGTATGAATTGTGGTACGACGGAGACTGTGAATCTTTGAGTGCGACCACTCGTCTCTTTGTTTTCATTCTCTTCTGGGAAAGTTTGGAGTTTCTACTCCGACTTTCTCTCACACCATCCCGCACATGTCGCAAACCGATGTTTCTCCTGTCGGCCATGGTTTATTTTAACTGATATAAGCAATATAGTTCCGGTATTCATAACTTGACTGCTCTAGCCACAACACTTTTGTGATACCTGTTAATAAATCTGAAAAAGCTTAGCCAAAGACTTTAGTGTAACTCTCATACGTCGCCGCCATGTTTTTTGTACGTGTACATGAAGGTGCGTTCCTGATTGGCTCTTGGAATCTCTCAACTTCTCGCGAGACTGTACGAGGGAGTCTAGCAAGCACGTGGAACATCAGACGAGTATAACATGCGCAAAATGAAAACAACACAAAAAGCTTTTGTATTGTATGTTTTGCAATACTGGCTCGCAAGAATGCAAAACTGAACCACAAACGTGTAAAACCGTAAAACTTTCAAATGTTTTCTAATTTGTGCAAACGTCATATTTGTTTTTTAATTGTTCGTTAAATACCACAAAAACTTTATAGCCTATTTGTATGTTAACCTCGTTATATTAATATTTGCTTCTTGTATATGTCTCATGCAAGTCATGCATTTCTTGAAGATTCAGAGAAAAAAAACATAATAGGCTATAATAATAAAAATAATAAGAAGATAAATGTCGTTTTTGTTGTCTAAGACAAGTTTTTTTATTTGGTCTTCACTATCAATATGACAATACCTGTATTAGATGGTATACCTTTTTCCCTGTGATGGTCTACTTTAGGATTCATATTTAGCTAAGATTTCACCTTTCTGTACTTCTTGCATGTTGCTGAACATTTGGTGTCACCACTAAAATATTTTTGCTTAATGTAATCTCTCAGTGTTCTTAAATATTCCAATGTGAAAACATGCCTTTGAAAACATACCTCTGGTGGTCTTTTGCCCATTAATTTCTGTCAATTTCCTAATTTTCCTCCTAATGACCTCAGTAAAGCATTACTAAAGCCTGCTGGATAGAATTCTGTACAAACCGCAACAGGAGTAGTTCACAGACATTTGTTGTAGTCGCTGGTTTCCACAATACCTAAAGTAATGTTTTTTTTATATGTTGGATTACTGTAAAGGACACAGCACTGCATGTAAATTTAAAAAACAGCTGCTCTTTATGCTGTAATTGAAATTATAGTAAAACTAGAGAAGGAAAGGTTTTGATGTTAGCTGTGCCTTGTTTGTTGGAATTAGATAGATGATAGGTAGGTAGACAGATAGATAGATAGATAGATAGATAGATAGATAGATAGATAGATAGATAGATAGATAGATAGATAGATTCATGTTAATAATTAAGCATTAACATGAAAAGTACATTTGTGTTGTGCTTTCAAATGCATGCTTCATAAGTCTTTGCCAATTGAAAGCACTAGATGGTGCCTGCATTCTTCATAAGTGGTGTGTGTGTGTGTRTGTGTGTGTGTGTGTGTGTGTGATGTTGTGGAGGTCTGCATACTGAGTGTGGTGCTGATATAGAAATGATGCTCGCTGCTGCTGGGCTCCCCTGCTGAAGTGATGTGTGTGAGGGCCAGACGCTGCTGTCAGCACTCACAGCTGACACACACACCTCAAACTCTACCTGCTGAGAGAGACCACTAGTCAAAAAATAAACCTTTACTTCGAACTGTTCCCTGTAATAAATGGAGAAGAAAAGGCCTGCATGAACAGAAGGAACATTGCATTAGTAATATATCATCAACCAGTTCTTTAGTTGCGGTTCCTGTTAATTCACTGTAACAAAATGATTTGTCAGATTACACAGCACAGATGTTCCGGCATTAATCTGTGCCTGTAATGCTGGTGAATGATGGTAATATTAAGATGGTTCTTCTATTATGTCATAATGTAAAGGAAACTAAGTGATGTTAATTTAGAACCACAGCAAGGCCAAACACTACAGTGGGAACCCAAGAAGTATAATAATAATAATTATAAAAGAGCATAAATAAGCTGTATAAATAAACT
>JAZGTK010010075.1:0-16690 GCA_036877625.1 Ambastaia sidthimunki | reverse complement strand
AACATCAGACATCCAGGGGTTGGGTGGAGAAGATCGAGCTTGCCTGTAGGAGAGGGGACAGAGGGTATCTAGACAGGATGTTAGTGTTGAGCAGAGTGTGTCCATGGCAGTGTTAACATTTAGGGATGAGAAGTGTGTAAAGGAAGGGAGGGATGATTCGACTGCTTGTGAGAGGGAGCTGGGAGAGAGGAAGCGGAGGTTTCTTCTGAATGGGACTAATGGAGGTGTATGAGTGTTGCATGTTGGGAGATGGATGTTGAATGAGATAAAAAAGTGGTCAGACGTGTGAAGTGGGGAAATGTTGATTTTGTCAGTAGTGCAGTTTCTAGTAAAAATGAGATCAAGTTGGTTGCCTGATCTGTGAGTTCCTGGAGTGCTGATGTAAGAGAGGTCAAATGAAGTGAGTATTTCTAGGAAGCCAACAGCGTGGGGTTTGTTGAGGTGGATGTTGAAATCACCAAAGACTATGAGTGGGCTGCCATCTTCAGGAAAGGAGGATATGCAGACATATGCAGTTTGTCCAGCAAGTTCTGTAGCGGACCTGGGGGACGGTAAACTACAACAACATGGATATGTGCAGGGAAAGTAATTGTAACTGCATGATATTCAAAAGATTGATTGATGGACGAAGACAGGAGTGGAGTATATGTCCAGTTGTTTGACAGAAGCAAATCTGTTCCACCACCCCTGCCTGTTTGGCTGGGAGTGTGAGAGAAGGAGTGGTTGGTGGATAGGGCAGAGGGGGTAGCTGTTTCCATCTGAACGATTTCATGTCTCAGTAAGACCTAGTATGTTGAGTTCAGAATGTGTAGTGAAGGCAGAGATGAAATCAGATTGTTGACTGCTGATTGACAGTTCCAGAGACCTACTGAGAGAGGCAGAGGTGGAGGGGAGAGGGTTCAAATAGGACGAAGGTAGGAGAGGGTGCATATTTTGTATGTGGTGCGGGAGCGATGCCCAGTGTAGAGAACAAGAATTTGTTGGGAGACCATGGTGTGTGTAAAGAATTTGTAAGTTAATGTGAGGAATAAATAAAGATACTGAAGTGCCTTGCCGGTGTGCTCGCTCGGTGGAGTCGTGCAGGTAGAGTCGATGGTTTTTACTCAAGTAGGTCTTCACACAAGGAGGGCTACACACGAGGGCTGACGCTACCGCGTCAGCGCTATGGCTGCACTTAAGTACATAACTGCTTGAGTAACTGAGTGAAAACAGCTGACCACTCCTATTATTATTTAACAGTATACAGGTCAATGGCGCATGAATGGCTCTTGATTATTAATATGCCGTGATAATGCAAACAACGTAAGTGTTGTTTTATAATTACAATGAGCACTTCAATTAAAATAACACCAAAACATGTTTAAATCACTGAAATGCTGAATGCAATTATGTCAATATACGAAGCAATCAACCCCAGATAACAACAGGTAACACTCAACAAACTAAAACAACGTAAACAAAGTAAACTAAGCATGACTTACACGTACTGCCGTAAACACTTCTCCTGAGCGTTATAATACTAACAGTTTCTGCTTTTTAGGCCGATTGAGCCATCCGATTACTAACAGAGTTTTTGGTTGCATGTAAATGTGTCATGAGGGTAAATAAATAATTATTTTTGGCAGAAATGTTGCTTGAAGTTGACCATGACAAGACACACAGAAATGCGTTCCATTAATGACAATGAGAACTCATGTTCCAAATAGCTGGTAGATAGAAGCCCATTAGATTGAATTTGGAGTAAAAACCCAGAGCCGCTGTAAACAGCAGTGTGAACAGCCACTGCGTGATTGATTTATTGCTGCCCACATAAATAGATCCGTAAATATCGGCAGATGCCTCTGACGAATACCTCAGAGCCAAGAGACGTCTCTCTGGGCACAGAAATTTGGCCTCTGTAAATCCATCTGGATTATTGGATGTTAAATAAATAACCTTTCTTGCCCTTCAGACCAGGGCCTAACATGTGACCTCTGACCTCATGTGTGATCTTGTTTTTTTTCAGATCACTAAGGTGGTGTTGAGTAAAGGCTGGCGCTGTCTGGAGTGTACGGTGTGTGAGGCGTGTGGGCAGGCCAGTGACCCCGGTCGTTTGCTGCTGTGTGATGACTGTGATATTAGTTACCACACCTACTGTTTGGACCCGCCTCTGCAGAATGTGCCTAAAGGCAGCTGGAAGTGCAAGTGGTATGTGCGCACACACACACACACACACACACAATATGACCATGTTTACCAGCTTTCTCTTCACATGTGTCTCTTAATTCATACTGTATGTGTATATTTGGCCTAATTGAAACCTATTTATAAGATCATAATAAGATCAGAGGATTTATTACATTGCATTTCAGTTCAGTCGAGTTTTATTTATATAGCACTTTTTTTTTTACAATGATGCATTGTTTCAAAGCAGCCTTATATACAATGAAACTATAAAACATGTTTAATACAGAATACAAAATACATGGTATTATTGTTCATGATAAGATTATTAAAATTAATATTATATTTTTAAAATTAATTGGGGATGCTAAGATTGTAATTGGTTTATGAATATAGAGTTAATTGAACTGATAACTACAGCACATTTGGACCATTTGAATAAATGGACATGCATTAGAAATACCTGTCATTGCATACAAAGGCTTATACCTCTCTTAGTGGTCTATGAGAGGGTAATGTAGGGTAATGTATCCAGACAGTCTACTCAAGCAGTATGTACTTTTGAGACGTTTAGTCAATTAACATGATGGATGTCAGGTATCATATTAAGCAAGATATGCTGTTTCAACTTACATGGAGATGGAGGAACTTTAACAGAGCAGTAGTATAAGGGCTAACAGCAATACCATAAAATATCTTAACATTGCATGATGAAATAAGAATGGGGAAAAAAAGAAATTGTGAAATAGTAAAGTCTGTGACATTAACATAGCAGTTTAAGTAGTCCTCATGTTGTTCCAAACACATTTGCAGTTTTTTTAAACAACCATAAAGATCTCACCAAAAAAAGCATATTGTACCCGCACCATGAAGTAATCTATAAACGTGGTCTATACTGTAGTGTTGCTAGGCTCAAAAGATATTCTGTTATTCAGTTATTTTATCTTTTCCTCCATCCCTCTATTTCATTTGCCTTAGACTTTCTAGATCTCTAGCAGATGTTTTCAAACAAGATCGAAAGGGATTTCCTGTATGTTTGCTGTGATGTCACATGTAATCCCCATTTAAACAGAGAGTCGTTTGCATTGCATTGTAACACATTTAGTCTGGGCTTTACTTGGAGCCATTTAAATATTTATTTTTAGGGCAGCATAGTCAATGCTAAGCCACATGCAAACATGAGGTGTGTCCATTCAAAAAATCCACAAATCAAGTTTAAAGGGATCTAGACATTTGCAATGTATTTGTGTGTGTGAATCGGGTATTGTGTGTGTGTGCTGTGATATGTTTATATTGCTGTTTTGCTGATGGATTTTTCTCCGTCCAGGTGTGTGTTGTGTACTCATTGTGGTGCCACATCACCCGGCCTGCGCTGTGAGTGGCAGAATAACTACACACAGTGTGGTCCGTGCGCGAGTCTCTCTGTGTGTCCGGTGTGTGCGCACAGCTACAGAGAGGGGGAGCTCATCATACAGTGTCGACAGTGTGACAGGTGGGCAGTACTCCATCATGCCGGATGCCATAACGGCAGGATAAAAGAGCATCAGGGGAAATGGCTCAGCAGTGGAGTAGTACATGAAAATAAATTCCATCGTATTGTCCCTGTAATATTTGTCTTCTATTTTTGACTTACTTGGCTGACCATCAGTCATGATGTATTTAATATTGTTTGGGCTGTAGGTGGGTGCATGCTTCTTGTCAGGATCTGAACTCTGATGAAGATGTTGAAAATGCAGCAGACAACAGCTTTGACTGCTCCCTATGTAGAACACAAACCATGTCTTCACCTGGTAAGACCTACAGATTCCTCTAGTTTGTTCCTCTTGTGTATTAGTATCAATGTATCTGTAATTTAATTTAAGCCTGGAATTTGCAAAAAGAGAAAATCTGAACAAAACAAGCAACCACAGTTCAGTTGCTGCATTTTCCGATAAAATCTATGAAAATAAATAATAAATTAATAAAAATCCCAGTTGAAATAAAACCTAAGACAGTTTGATTTTATTCCTTCACCTGTACCACAGTGCATTTGAACCATGAATATGTAGTAGAGGCAGCTGTAGCTGTTTATCTCTGTAGCTAGGCCACATATCAGGATATGACAAGCAATCACTTTTTGCTTTTGGCTACTTGGTGTGAATGTTTTGTCCCTTTTAACTGAATAAAGCTCTCAGTCAAGTTAGAAGCCATATCTATTTGACTAGAGTGTAAATGAAGCTGCGGCTGGTAAATGTGATGTCTGTTCATTGAGTTAAACTGTTGTGTACCAAAACAAAAACTGGTGAGAAAACACCAATTTTCACATCAGCTTAATGATTAAGCTGATCTTTAACTCTCAGTGTCGGGGAAAGAACTTCATGGGCTCTCTATGGAATGTAAGGGGTTTTGTAGAAGAAGTTTTGTATGAGATGTGTTGATGCCTGATTTATCTAACCGATAACAATGTTTTGGTCAATGAAACTTTGTTCCAGTTAAATTTGGTTCATTAAAGAAAGCAGATGGCCTGAATTTTAAATCAGGCTGTAACCTATTCATGTAAATCAGGCACCAGTTAAAGTAATTTGCTTTTAATGGGCCCCAACTGGCCTCTTTTCAATAAATTACTGAACAAATAATTGTGAATATTCAGTGATAGCCCTAAATTGTGCTTTCTGTCGTGTTGTTACAGGTTCCACAGCGGCAAAGATCTCTGACACCAGCAATCCTCCTCTAGTGACACAGATTTTAACAAAAGTGAAAGAAAATGGTATTCATGATTTACATTTATGTTTTTCAAGAAAATACAATTTGTTTTGGTTGTGTAATAGTTATGTGGGGGACTGCATGCTGTTTTCTGACAGATTTTCAGCGGACATACACCCAGGATGGAGTGTGTCTGACAGAATGGGGCTTGTGTCAGCTCCAGAGTCTGTGTGCTCAGACCACACGCCGCAGACGACACAAACCCAAACTTAAGCTGAAGATCATCAATCAGAACAGTGTGGCTGTGCTGCCTACGCCCCCTGATCCCCCGTCTGAGATCTTCAGAGATGGAGAAACTGTTGATGACAGTACAGGTAAAGAGTCTCATTCTTCAATAGCAAAATTTTTTGCAAAATTGCACTGTGATAGATTTACAAAATAATACATGGTGAAATGAATATTCAGTGAATGTATTGATCCACCTAATTAATCCACCTAACAGTGTAAACAGGGGAGCCATCCGGGGGACGCGGAGGAGGAGGGGCTGGGGTAGAGGCTGGGAGGTTAAGGGGGAAAATCCGCACAGGCTTGATTTTCGATACATGGAAAACCGGGTGAACCCGACCAAGGAAGGGGGGAAGACGGAGCCTGACCACCACCGGGCTCAACACTTTAGCAATCTTGAAGGGTCCAATAAACCTGGGAGCCAGCTTGAAAGAAGGGACCCGGAGGGGAAGGTCTTTAGTGGACAACCAAACCCGTTGACCACAAGTGTAAACAGGATGAGGGGTGCGGTGGCGATCGGCGGCTGTCTTGGTTTACCGAGAGGTCTGGGCCAAGACCGTCATAGCCTTCTTCTAGGTACACAGACAACGCCTAACAATGGCAAGGGCCGACGGAACCGCAGCCTTGGGTTCCTGTGCAGAAAAAATGGGGGGGGGCTGGTAACCAAGGGAGCATTCAAATAGGGACAGACCAGATCGGTCTGTCCCTATTTGACAGACCGGTTACCGGGAAGGAATTATGGGCGTACTCCACCTACGAGAGCTGATGGCACAAGGAACTCAGATTCTGTGATGACAGACAGCGGAGTGCTCTTTTGAGATCCTGGTTGGCTCGCTCACATTGCCCGTTGGTCTGCAGGTGAAAACCTGAGGACAGACTCGATGTGACCCCGATCTGTCGACAGAACTCTTTCCAAAAGCGGGAGACGAACTGCGGACCTCTGTCAGACACAATATCCACCGGTAACCCATGGAGAAGGAAGTTTGGGTAGAGAAATGAAAAGGGCCACCTTGGAGAAGCAGTCCACCACCGTCAGAATAACAGAGTTACCACTAGATGGGGGTAACCCCGTGACAAAGTCCAGGGTGATGTGGGACCAAAGATGGGAAGGGGTGGGGAGGGTGGAGCAGACCAGCGGGGGAGGAATTGGAGGCCTTGTTCTGTGCACATGAGGAGAAAGCCGACACAAACTGTCTGACATCGGACCACATGGAGGGCCACCAGAATTGCTGACAGTTGGCAGCCAGCGATCTCCGAATGCCTGGATGGCAAACCAACTTGGACGAATGGCTCCACTGGAGGACTTCAGGGTGCAGCACAGCCGGCACGAACAACCGACCCTCAGGGCACCCCTCTGGAATTTCAACCCCTCGCCTGGCCAGTCTTACTTGCCGCTCGATCCCCCACGAGAGCGACGCTACCACCACACCTCGTTTGAGGATGGCATCGGACGGTGCGTTCCCCCCAGGGGACTCGGAACACGCGAGAGAGGGCATCAGGCTTGACATTCTTAGCACCTGGTTGGAAAAAGAGGGTGAAATTGAAATGACCAAAGAAGAGTGCATATCGGGCCTGGCGTGAGCTCAACCGCTTGGCTGAACGGATGCATTCCAGGTTTTTCCGTACACACCAAGAAGGGCTGCACTGACCCCTCCAGCCAATGGCGCCACACCCCCAGAGTAAGTTTCACTGCCAACAACTCCCGGTTGCCGATGTCGTAGTTTCATTCCGCTGGACTTAGCTGATGGGAGAAATAGGCACAGGGATGCACCCTCCCATCGCTCTTAGCGCGCTGAGACAGGACAGCTCAAACTCCGATGTAAGATGCGTCAACCTCAACGGTGAACTGCCATTCGGGATCTGGAAAACAAAGCACAGGAGAAGAGATAAAACGGGACTTGAGATCATCAAAGGCCTCCTGAGCCTGAGAATTCCACCGAAACGGACTCTTGGTGGAGGTGAGCGCCGTGAGCGGTGCAGCTACCAAGCCGAAGTTCCTTATGAAACGTCGGTAGAAATTGGCGAACCCCAGGAACCGCTGCAACACCTTGCAGGAGTCGTGAATGGGCTACTCGGCCACGCCCTTGACCTTGGAGGGGTCAGCCTTGAGCAGAGATAATGTGCCCCAGGAACGAAACTGACTCGGCATGGAATTCGCACTTCTCCGCCTTGACATACAGGTGGTTAGCTAAGAGCCGTTGTAGGACTCTCCTCACGTGCTGAGTATGAACCTGGAGAGAGGGGGAGAAAATCAGAAAATCATCCAGGTAGACAAAAATGAACTTATTTACCATGTCTCTCAGCACGTCATTAATAAGAGCCTGGAAGACAGCTGGCGCGTTTGTTAAACCGAATGGCAAGACTCGGTACTCAAAGTGTCCCGTGGGAGTGTTAAATGCTGTCTTCCACTCATCCCCCTCCTGAATGCGAATGAAATGGTAGGCATTGCGAAGGTCTAGCTTAGTAAAGACCCGAGCTCCCTGCAACAATTAAAAGGCTGACGACATGAGAGGTAGGGGGTACCGATTCTTGACAGTAATGTCGTTTAGGCCCTGATAATCAATGCAAGGTCGCAGGGAACCGTCCTTCTTCTGGATGAAGAAGAACCCAGCACCAGCGGGAGATGAGGAGGGGCGGATGAAGTGACTTGTGACTCGAGGTGACTTTTAGTGACTCGTCTATGTACTTGTCCATAGCCTCTCTTTCTGGACCAGATAGTGAATACAAGCGCCCCCGGAAAGGAGTAGTGCCTGGGAGGATATCTATAGTGCCTAGTGAGGTGGAAGTGGCGTTGCCCTGGATTTGCTGAAGACCAACTGGAGATCTCGGTACTCCGCCGGAACCCTAGAAAGATCAGCCGCCTCAACCTGCATCACAGGAGAAACAGAGACATGGGAAGAGGCAGCACCCATGCAAGACGCGAGACAGGATGGACTCCAGGCCAACACAGAACGTCCCAACCAATCAACATGAGGGTTGTGCTGAATGAGCCAGGGGTGCCCCAGGATGATGGAAACACTGGGGGAATCAACGATAAACAGCGCAATCTCCTCATGATGATTGCCCGAGACGAGCAGAGACACAGGGGGTGTGGAGTGGGTGATGGTGGCGAGGGGTCGGTCAGCCAGGGACCAGGCGGGCAGGATCTCAGAGAGCGGGACGGCAGGAATGCTCCACCTGGTGGCGAACTGGGCGTCAGTAAATTTCCCCTCAGCCCCGGAGTACACTAGCGCCCGTGCCCGAGTCAACAAACCCTGAAAAGAAGCAGAACAATTAAAAAAAAAGCAGAGAAGATTGGTGAGAGACCTTAGAACCATTGCCCATGAGGACTCTCCACGCTACTGATGGGCTCTGTCTTTTTACTGGACAAGACAGAGCAAGATGTCCCGGCCTCCCGCAGTACAGACAGAGACCCCGAACCAGGCATTCTTGTCTTCAAAAACCAGCAACAATTTCCACCATAAAATTAAGGGGCACCACAACTACAGTTTCAACAGCAAACTAAAGAACATGTTTTTTTTCTCCATGTGACTCAGCAGGAACAGTGCACACAAAATGCTTTTCTGTAGTGCACTGTAGTGCCCTAACCCTAAGCGCCTGAAATTAGGGGGGATTCCCCAATTCTTATAGTAGGAATTTATTAATTTTGTTGGGGACTACATTGAATGCTGTTTAGTGCTATAATGAAGATAAATAACGTATGAAGTATATTAAAGATAGACAAGTGTGTATGAAGAATAAGTATGAATATGTGCATTAACATGCCCCAAAATACCTGTAAATGACAGACGTATCTCTAGAGATCAGATTGTTAGTGTGATAGGTGTTGAGGTTTAATCAATGGGTACAATTGCAGAAATAGGCACAAACAAACAAATAAATAAATAAAGTTGTCTGTATAAGATCCATTACTAAAAAAAATAAAAACTATTTCAAAAAATGCAAATCACATTCTGTTTTAGCACACTGTTAATAACATGTCACAAAAGAAAGACTAATATAGAAAATACACAAATATAAGATAAAACGTTTTCTTGTAGCTCAATTGGTAGATCACTGTGTTAGCAGCACAAAGGTCACAGGTTCAATTCCTAGGGAACACACAAGCTGGTAAGAAATGTATTTCATTAATTCACTGTAAGTTACTTTGGATAAAAGCATCTGTGGATTTTTTTTATGCATAAAATGTATAAAAAAAGAGTGGTTTTGAAAATGTGAGGAACAGTGAATAGAGAATGAAAGACATGTAATGAATCTGACTTAGAGAAAGAAGAGGGGCTTTGATAACAGCAGTCAGCAAATGACACCTGCCTTGGCATTTTAGTGATGAGAGGACGATCTACTATTTCCAAATTAATGAGTGAGCCCTCTATCAGAGCACGTATCTAAGAGAGAGACGATGAGGTTAATGGAGAGAATTGGGGCTACTAATTTAACCCCCGTTACTGCCAGACATCAGCAACAGACATTTTAACCACAAAATAAGCAATTAAACAGCACATTTGATAATTACATTGACCTTCTGAAGGTGACGATTAATATTTTGAAGTACCTTCTCTCATTCTCTGTTTATTTTGTTCTCTTTCATAGAAAGGTTTATGCATTTCTCCAAAGAAATCATCACCATCATTTTAGTGCAGCTATCTCTTCAAGTTTCATTAACGTAGATAACATTGTTAAAAGTTTTTGATTGTTATAAATGTTATCTGTTATCGAGTTATGTCAGCTGTGTTTTGTGTTTTTCCTGCATGTTTTTATGAACTGTGAGGTTTAAAGAATATTCTGTCTGTGTTTGGCCACATTGCAGAGGGCAACCCAATGGACTGTGATGGGAAATCTGACTCCAGCCCAGAGCGCGAGCCCTGTGATGAGCACCTGAAAACAGCCGAGGGCAGCGACAGCAACAAGAAGAGGAAGAGGAAGCCGTACAGACCGGGTGAGAGAGAACGAAAGCTGTAGAGAGAGGGAGAGAAAGGTGCACTTATCAGAAAGGACAGCTCCACTAGACTGTGAAATAGTGTGGCTGCAAATTCAGAACCCTAAATAGCATCCCACAGTGCTTTGCTCTTTAAAGCTCCTGCCCGCGGAGAACTCCAGAAAGAACATTCTCTCTCTGAGCTGTTTTTTTTGACTGAGAAAGTAATCTCTTTAAAGAAATGTCCTTTTAATGCACCGCCTCCCATTTTATTTTTCTGGAAACATGAACAGACGTGCATGTATTTCCACTGCAGTTTTCACGCACCACTACTGAACTTGCAATTACAGTCAGTATTAGGCTGTGTGCCTCTTGCGTCTTTCTTTGACAGACACAATTACTGTTTAGTGTACTTAAAAGGTTTGCTCAGTCAAGCATCACAATAGGGTCGAATGTCAAGAAAGTCACATGACCAAACCAAAAAAACTGGTCTCATCACATCCAGCACAACAGCTATATGACCTTATGCAACATCTACAGAATTTTAAGGTACTCAGCTAACCTAGCTGGTTGTTTTTTTTGTTTTTTTTTACTTTAATATCTGAATTTTAAAAAAAAGAGAAAAATAAAAAAGCTTTTAGATATCAGTCCATTGCAGGACCGCTGAAGGCATCTTTATTAGTTCTTACTGCATCAATCACCCAGTTTAGAGATGAAATATCTTAATTTTTAGCTTGTGCTGTTTTATCCTAAATTAGAATTTGGTTCCCCATCCTCCATACAGGTATTGGTGGGTTCATGGTACGTCAGAGGAGCAAAGCAGGGCAGGGAAAAGGCAAACGGTCCCTCATTCAGAAGGACTCCACAAGCTCTCTTACAGAGCACTTCACACTACAGGAAGAAGGTTAGACAACTCTGTTTGTACAGCATTTTTATTTTAGTATATAAGCTAAGTTGTTGCCTTATTTGAGAGTTCTTATCACCAGGTTGGAATGAACCAGACACTCCTGTAGATGAGACTCCCCTCGTCATTGAACCTCTGGAGAAAGTCAAGAAGAGATACAGGAAGAAGAAAACCAAACTTGAGGAGGCCTTCCCATCATACCTACAGGTCAATTCCAAGTGTCCCAAGTGTTAAAACAGCAATCTGTAATTTCCACAAAAACAGTTTTTAAGAGAGAAATTGACATATCAGTGTTAAAAACTATATTCTTATGTTACCCCAGTTCACAATGGTAAGTTTATAAAATAAATTATGATTTGAGCTGTTGGGTCGATTTTGTGGGAAATTAGTCAGTTTGGCTTCTTGGTCACAGTGATTGTTTGTCGCTGTACATTGCTTGCATTTGGCCTTTTGACATTTAAAGCCGAAAACTACAGAAGGAAAGAAATGCAAAGTCAACTTTGTCCCATAACCCGTGTCTTCACAGCACTGTTTACATTACAGATTGACTAGGCAACAGATTTATTAACAGAATCTATAGTTATCTATAGTTTCTTTAGTTAGAAACTATAGTTAGAATCTATAGACAGTAATAATTTACAAGGGAAGTAAAGTGAAAGTTAAGTATTTGTACATGTGTAGAGACCATAATATGGCTTCTTTTAGCAACCATGTAGCAACTATTTCGAACACCTTATAAATTAGTCATGACATCTTGGCAAACACTTAAAAACACACCCGGCATCTACACAGAACACCCTAGCAACTATTTAGTAAGTACCAATACTACCATAGTAACTGTATTAGGAGCACTTGTCATTGTGCTCTTGTCACAAGTCATAATGGCATAGGCACGCCACCTCTTACCTTTTTTATAAAATGTAACAATCTATTTGTCAATTGATGGACTTACGAGATGTGTTAGCAGAGATTGTGATATTCATGGGTGTATGCGTGTGTGTTACAGGAAGCGTTCTTTGGTAAGGAACTCCTGAATAAAAGCAAGCAGACCAAGCTGGCTGTGGAAACAGATGAAGAAGCCAATCATACAAATTGCAAACCACCCTACAGCAGTTTTCTGGAATCATTATCTGACCCGCTGCTGGATACTACTTCCACTCCAGTCTCAACTAAAGCAGGCCCACTGTGTATGTTCAGATACATTCAGTATAGCCTTAAAGTAGAAATATATTTTCACCTCCATTTGTCAATATTTTTTATCCATGTCTACGTGCACATATTTGCCACAGAAATCAGTGCACCACAGCATAAAGTGCACCAAAGCATACAAATGAACTCACCTCATTGTTTACCATTTCTTCTTGTTCTCAGTTCTGTCATTTACATCCAGCCCTGCAGACCTCTGCCTGCAGCCAGGCCTCATATGTTTTTAAATCTCAATTTGCCAGCATGCTGCCACATTTTTGACTTCCCTGTTAAAGTGCTCTGGGAGGACAGTATGCGGACAGTCCCAGCTCAGGGTTAAAAAGGCTTGGGTGTGTTTGTTTAAAGTGCAGTCACAAAGCTATTTGAAAGCTTTCCGGGTGGCATGTTTGTCCTTGGAGATTTTCATCTTCCACAGAGCAAAGCTTCTCTCTGTGCTCTGCAGATGCTGCTGTTTAACCCCAGTTTTAAACAGTGTTTGAGGTTTCCATGCATTTTTATTTATTTAGTTAGGCGTTGCTTATATATATTAATATATCTGTTAATAAATAATAATTCAGGTAACATTAGGGATCAAAATATATTCTAGATGTATATATAAATACTTTCCTTTTTTACAGATGATGGGCTGTGGATATTTTATCTTTCATTGTATTACTCAGTTTGGTTATAGAGGTGACTTGTATAGTCTCCTCCACTGATGTCTGCTGAATTGTGTCTTTGTCTCCTATGTGTAAATAACATGCTTATGTGTAGATCCATAGTTTAAAATGTACAGCAGATATGTTATACTGTCTACAAACTTTGCCATCCTGCTGCCCAGCCCTACGTAACATTACATTTAAAGGTGATTAGTGTGGATGCTAAGGCTCAGAAATCCTTATTTTCTTGATCTTCAGCCAATGTGGATGATCCATTAGCGGAGCTGGTTCTGAATTCAGATGATGATCTCCTGGGGATGCTGTCCGATGACCTGGTCAAGCCAGGATCTGAATCAGGTAGCCCTGATATCTGTCCCTGGCATAGTTTCCCTTCTCACTTCACTCCTCAGACACTCTAACAAACTGAAAAATCACCTGCAATTTTTTCTTTGCATTTTCACACTTGCATTTCACATTTTATCTAGTTTGCCATTTTTAATTTGTTGTCTTTTTGCATCACTTAAATTTTCTTTACATTATTTTTCACTTTTCTGTTTTTTTTTAATTATTTGGTTTTATCTGGTTTGGGTTTCTATAGGTCTTGATTTATGCCCTTTCCAGGTGGACGGTTCCCCCTCTCCATTTGGTAAGATTCCCATTGCCCACCCATTCTGGTTGTAGTAGTAGGGCTGGCCCCCCATCCCTGAATATCTCCTTAGACTTTATGTACTGCAAGTTTATGCATGTTCCCTTTTCTGACACATACTCTCCTTTTTGGCTTCTTACTAACCGTAAACAAACAAACGGCATGCTGTTTTGCACATCTCTCTGTAGTAATAATTGGGTACGAATCTGACTGCCCTCAGAAGATTGTTGGATTTGGACATTATTGTACCTGATTTGACAACTGTGATTGTTTGCAGTCTTGAAATGTTTACTGGAACTTGTTTGGTGAAAATTCATGTGCTGTGTGCTGTCTTTTTTCTATGTGATTTAGTTGATACTTTAATCACATTTGCCAGCAGGCCCTTTAGGACACATTACATTACATTTAGGCATTTAGCAGATGCATTTATTTAAAGCGACTTACAATGTGAGGAAAACAAAGAAACAATAAATCATAAGACGGCAATAAACATCAGCTTTACAGTTACAGTTTTAGAGTACAACCCAGAGTACAACATTTCAATGCTTAATGTGATACCTGTTGGGAGAGAGGAGAAAGGGTAAATAGTTTTTTTTTTTAAATGTAGGTTATATTTGTGTCAGGTATTCATAAAAGAGATTTTTAGCAGTTTCTTGAATACAGTAGGGGATGCGGCAGACCGAACAGAGTTTGGAGGATCATTCCACAAGCGAGGGTTAGTAAACATAAAACTGTGAGTAAGTGATTGTGTACCCTTAGAAGTTGATTTAACAAGACGATGTTCATTTGCTGAGCATAGAGGTCTGGAAGGAGTGTATATGTGTATAAGTTTGTGAAGGTAGGATGATGCAGAGCCAGTAGTGGTTTTATAAACCACTAAAGGAGTAGAGATTTAATAAAGGAGTAGAGATTTGAACTTTGAGATTTGATGCATGCAGCAACTGGTAGCCAATGAAGGGAAATGAGGAGAGGTGTGACATGGGCTCTTTTTGGCTCTTTAAAGGCCAGGCGAGCTGCTGCGTTCTGGATCAATGGTAATGGTTTGAGTGCCCGTGCTGGAAAGCATTGCAGTAGTCCAGTCTAAAAATGACAAGGGCCTGGACAGAGAGCTGTGTTGCATGTTTGGTGAGTTAAGGTTGGATTTTTCTAACGTTATACAAGGCAAATCTGCATGAGCGTGTTGTACTGGTAATGTGATCAGAGAATTATAGCTGGGCATTAAAGACTGCATTAAGGTTTCTGGCTGTACTTGTTGTTGATAGAGTTGTGGAACCAGGCTGGACTGTAAAGTTGTGTAAGGCAGAAGGGTGACCTGGAAAGACAAGAAGTTTGGTCTTGGCTAGATTAAGTTGTAGGTGGTGTTTTGTCATCCAAACCAGGATGTCTTTCAGACAGGCTGATATGCTTGCCGTTACTGTGAGACCATCAGGGTGGAAGGAGAAAAAGATCTGGGTGTCATCAGCGTAGCAGTGATATTGAAAACCATGAGATTGTATGATAGGGCCCAGTGAGGTTATGTAAATGGAGAACAGCAGTGTTCCAAAGACTGATCCTTGAGGCAGGGACCCAGGGATCATGTGATATGGTTTGGACAGCTCACCTTTTTATGACACCCTGAAGGATCTATCGGAGAGGTAGGACCGAAACCACTGGAGTGCAGTTCCTTGGATCCCCAGCGAGGACAGAGTGTTGAGAAGGACCTGATGATTTGACTGTGTCGAAAGCTGCAGACAGATCTGGTAGCATTAGTACTGGAGATTTGGACACCCTTGCTGTCCTCAAGGCTTTAGTAACAGACAGCAGCACAGTCTCAGTAGAGTGGTTGCTTTTGAAGCCAGACTGCGTCAAGCCAGTTGTTCTGTGAGAGGAAAGATGATGTCTGGTTGAACGCAGCTCGTTCAAGTGTTTTTGCTATGAAAAGGAGAAGTGAGACAGATCTGTAGTTGTGGGCAATGGAAGTGTCAAGTGTAGATTTTTTTAAGCAGGGGAGTAACCAGGGCTTGCTTAAATGTGGTGGAAAAAGTTCCAGTAAGAAGGAAAGAATTGGTGATGTGTGTGAGTGATGGTGTAAGTGAGCTTCATATGGCCTGTAGGAGATGGGAGGGGATTGGGTCAAGTGAGTAAATTGTGGGGTGAGAGTATAGAAGTTTGGAGACCTCTGCCTCACTGAGCAAAGGAAAAAAAAGTGAGTAGAGTATTGTGAGGGTAGGTCGGGTCCTGGGGATGGTGGTGGTTCAAACTGGGCTGCTATTTTTTTGTTGAAAAAGTCTGCAAAGTTTAGCTGATAAGGAGGGTGTCAGTGGAGGGGGACAGAGGAGGGAGTTGAAAGTTCTGAAGAGCTTGCAACCATCAGATGTATTGCTGACTTTGTTGGTGTAGTATGCGGTTCTAGCGGAGTGGACATCGGTGGAGAAGAAGGACAGTAGTGATTGATACTGAGGTCAGCAGGACACATTACCTTCACTTTTTGATACGCCCTTGCGTGTACAAATGAGTTGTTTGTAAGTGAAGAAGCTGCTCCATGTTCCAAGGTCTTAAAGCGTTTACTGCTTATGAGTTTCAAACCAGATAATCTATAAGCATACAATATATATTTAAATTATACAAACTAAAATACAATTTTCAATAGAATACATTTACAGCATAAAACTTGCAAAAGATAAAATACCACAATTTTGAAAATATAGTATATAATGTATTTTGAAAGAGAATAGGAGAAAAAAAAACAATGAAATAGGACTGAAACCCCAAACAGACTATAGTAAAAAATATTTGTATATAATATACAGTGCATTCAAATGTCTGTAAATGTATTAAAAAGAAATAAAACCGAAATATTACATTTACATAAAATATCACATTTTACAAGTGTTTAGACTCTTTAATTAGTACTTAGTTGAAGCACCTTTGGCAGCAATTACAGCCTTAAGTCTTTTTAGGTATGACGCAACAAGCTTTGTACACCTGGATTGTGAGATTTTCTGCCATTCTTCTTTGCAAGTCCTCTCAAGCTCTAGACATACCTGTGTTGTCTTGGCTGTGTGCTTAGGGTCATTATCATTTTAAAAGGTGACTTTTTAAATCATTTTAAATTATCAGACCAGATCATTTTGTTCCTCACAGTCAGAGAGTCCTTCAGGTGCTTTTTTGCAAACTTCAAGTAGGCTTCATGTGTTTTGGAGAGGCTTCCGTCTAGCTACTCTGCCATAAAGGCCAGATCGGTGGAAGGCTGCAGTGATGGTTGTCATATA